>BDIU01000408.1:0-63110 GCA_002118135.1 Trebouxia sp. TZW2008
TGTTGTTGATAACATCAGCAGCCTTAAGATAAGCTGAGGGGCTCATACGCATCTTATAGACCTATAAGATTTATTATCTTGCAACAAGGCATGCTTTTCATTGACGCGATAACATACAGCTTCACTGCAGCCTGAATGCATGCTATTCGGGCCTGTCATTGCACATGTAACGTTGGGATGTGGTGTATAGGAGCTAGCTATAGAGCCAGGAGTACAACAGGTGCCTCTGTCACTAATTCAGACTCTTCACACAGATGGGTCTACATAGGTCCTCTTCTGCAATTGGCTCGAGCTCTCCGTACAGTGCTCATATGTGCATAACACCAATGCAAGCACGAGTGTGTATGCTCAGAACATCATCAGTTGATGATGCATTGTGATGCTGACCCCAGCTCACCACTCACTGTTGCATCCGAAAACATACCGATTGGGAGGGTTGGTCGAGCCAATGATGAGCAATCCAATTGTTTTCCTCCGATCAGAGAGAATAAAATCGGTTTGGGGAGGAGATGAAACGATTTTGTTGTGACGATTTGGAGTAGCCTTGCCGTGCATCTAAATGAGCAACTTGCGAATCGTCAAGCCGATGGTTTGGCGTCGTTCTGATTTGGAGGGTGGGCTGAAGCACAGGAAGAATTCACTTATGTCAGCTCGGTTGCATTTGGTCAGCTCGGCTGCAGAGTGCTAGCTTAGCATATGGCAGATTGTCAGCTGACATATCACAGCCAAGCTGACAAAATACAGTTGAGTTGATAGACTGCAGCCGAGTGGACAGACTACAGCTCAGCCAACACGTCGCAGCTGAGATGACAAGTGTCATCCGAGATAACAGGGTTTAACCTAAAACACTGCCTAAAAATTCTAATTGAAAACAGTTGACCTCCACAAAAAATGCATCGACAACAGATCTCGTATCCCCAAGACCCGCACGATTGGTCAAGACCCTTGGGAATGTGAGCAGGCATGTGACCTGGCCCTCCAAGGTTGTGTGACGAGGACAAAGTTTGCAGTGTAAACACACAGTTTGGACGGCGAAGCGGGCATATGTATTTTGCCAAGCAACTCATTGCATAGGTACACTGCTAGCCAATCTCGCTTTATAGAGCTGCCTCTAGAAGGGTTGAAGTAGCCTGGGTGGACACGGATACCTTCAGACGCCCGTCGCTTCTGGTCTGAATCAAGGTGCTTATCCACACAGACCTTGACATGAGCGATACGGCGGTAGCCGTACCTTCTTCTAGTGAAGATGTGTTTGCCTTCTGCGTAGACATCCTGAGCTACGGAGTGACTAGCAGCTGTTGAAACCCGGTTACAGTGCCGCAGGACACCACAGTAGGTCCGCCCTGCATCAGTGAAGCCCAGACGGCTCGTGCTCAGCAACTGATTTACGTCAGGTGTATATGCTTTCTTTGCTCTGACATTCAAAGGCCATAGGCTTCTTCAGACCTGTTGCATCGGCATCTGTTCCATCCTCTGACCGGTATATGCTTTGCTGCAGAGAAGCGGTCCTTTAATAGCTTGCGGCTTGTCCAAGGCTTCAGATATGGTGCTGCACCAAGCCAAGGTTCCTGTCAAGGTGACATTGGGCTGAGCAGATGACAAACTCAAGTCACGGTGTTGTTTTCATAGCTTGACTCCATGCCTGCAGGCGTGTCTGCAACAGCATTTGTTGGGGATGCAGCCACCTCTCGTGGTGTATCCAGTTCTTGGGGACGGGAACTGCTTTTTGCCATCCATCAGCTTTCTCTGCCTGCTGCAACAAGACGCCAAAAGGAATGTTACCTTTGCACAGCTGAAGGACAAGACTGACAAGCTCAGACAACAGCTTTTGCAACAGCTCAATGGCCACTTTCATGAGCATCAGCACTGCTTTCCTGGGAGTACCCAACTTGGGTGTCAGCAGTGCCTTTCTTCAGGCACTGGCAGTAAGGCAGATCAGAATCTTGTTCTGTTCCTGGCAGAGCTAGTCACAGAGCTGAGCTTTGCTGTTCACACGGCCCAGTGTCAAGCAGCTTGCGTCTCTCAGGCCATAGCAACACACCATCTGGTGCTTTCTGATGGTGTGTATGCTGCAGCCTGCCCTCTGCACTTCGACATCCAAGAGCTCTACAGACCTGCCAACCAGTGTGTAGGCAAGCACGCCATCAGTTGCAAGGACTGTATCATGCGGTGCTTCATCTGTCGCCGCATGTTGACTGCAACTGACAAGCGGAGCAAGAGTCACATCTATCCAGAAGCTTGTTTGGGCATGTTGGATGTGATGTGCATGAGAGCTGCAGATGGCAAAGTCATTAGCTCCTCAGACATGAGCTTCCGGAGTCTGTGCTTTGGCAAGGGCAGTCGTGAGGAGATGTTGAATCTGTGCGGCGAGGGTGAATTTGCCAAATTCTTTCGGGCCATAGTGACAGACTACACAATGCCAGTACATTGGCCATCAAGCAGCTCCTGGAAGATTTTCCGTTGTTCTGTCAGCATCATGTTCCGGTTGATTGCATGCACACACCTTGCTGCAATGGAGGCTTCTGCTACAACTGTAGCAGACCAACTGCTCTGGCTCGACAAGCTCCGAAGCTACCTGCTAACACCAACTCCTGAGCAGCCAGCGCCCAATTGGTTGCTGTTGGGTTTGCACATGATGACGCCTAACAGCGTGACCATGTGGACAAGGAAATATGGGAAACCAAGTGTCAACAACATTACGCATGGGCCTGTGAGCATCCGCTTCCAACCCTCATTGCTCACCCCTCCCATCAGCTTCCTAGCATTTGTTGGGCCATTGCAAATGACATTGCATGTGGGGGATGGTGCATCAGTCTTGGCTACGCATCTTCCCCAAGGTGTGATTGCAATTGCTCAACAAGGCCCGATTCACCTTCCTGATGGTGCAAACAGAGTTCTTTGCACAGAGCTCTTCCAGTGCCTAGATACGCACATGCCAGAGCTCCTGCTCATGCAGAAGCGGGCTGCCAGCAACAGTGGTGAAGCTACAGCTCCTTCAGCAGACGCTCCTTTGCTGCAAATAAGCGGCTCCCGGCTTTTCTTGCCCAAAGACTACAAGTGTCAGTTGCAACAGATCTCTCTTCCCTTCCACACAGTTGCAGCCACCAAGCGACAAGGCCAGACAGCTGTGCATTTGCTGAAACCAAAGAAGCGGTCAACTTTTGATACCAAGAAGTTTGATGTTCTGGTATTTTGCTGCCATTCATCAGATCCTTACATAGATGAAATGCTTTTGACAGCCAGCACAGACTCCGAAAGCCACATCAGTGTCTGCTGGCATGATGCTGTGAAGGATCATGCCGAGTCATGGCAGCAAGCCATCATTGATGAGGACATTGTTGTGTTTCTGATCAAGCAGGCCTGCCTAGGTGAGTCAATTAATGCAATGCACATAATAGCTGAGCTGTACATGGCTAAGTTGGTCTCTACTGCAGATCACGCGTGACAGCGTGCTTAGACATGGTATGTTCACATCCAAACATGAGCTAGTTGGTAGAAGGAAGCCACTCATGAGCTAGGTAATGCTTTTGCGGCACAGGCAAATAAATGGGACTTTGTTGCAGCCAAACTCTCCCATGTTGTTCCAATGAGGTGCACAATGACAAAGTATGAAGCTCAGACGCAAACCAAAGCTTGTTTTGTTATGAGCTTGGCGTGACCCCATGCAGCTGAGCAACAAGCAAGCATCCAAGACCCTACATGCATCTAGTGGACAACATCAACATTTCAGCTACACAATACATGACCTTGTGAGCCTTGACTGCCAAGCGCTTGCATCACAACCTACTTGTACCACTGTGTTTATGTGCTCTGTTGTATCATCATACCAAGTTGCATACCAAGGGGTATACCCTGGTAGTATTTGCTTATTGGATGACATTGAATAACAAAAGACTTTTGCACATGCAGATTTACAACAGACAGAGCCGAGCAGGATCATTCCCTCTGACACAAGCATGCGCCAGAGACGGTGTTGAGGTGTAGCAGCTGCTGGAGGAGCAGCTCGCGCTTTTGCTCACCTACAGGTGTCAAAGGGTTGCAGAGATCACAAAATAGCTGTGCAGTGCATGCATGTCAAGCTTGTCCTTCCAGCCAATTTCTGAATGCCTATTTCTCGACGTAATGCACCATCTCTAACAAGCAATGAGACCAGATTCAGCAGCTGCGTTTTGTTGATACAAGTTCTTGCTTTGCTGTGCAAAGCAGCAAACATACGAAGTGTGACATTTTTGTACGACAACAATTTGCATTCAATGGCAGGATCCGCTGTCTACTGTGTCTTGGGTGCTTTGAAGGCTGCGGCACCAGCTCACCTTGCAGGACTTCTCCCAAAAACAGCCCAAAACAAGTCCCTACGCTTTTAATTTGATCGCACTTGATTCTTTGTGTGGCGTTGCAGGCATGGGTGACAGGATCAAGTCTGTTGTCTTTGTTGACAAAACTGCGAAGCTTGCTGCAGCAGCCCTATGCTGCTGATCCATATCATTTCACTTCCAATCTTATTTGTGCTGACTTTCCAATTTTCTGCTGCAGGTATTGATGGCTGGGTCTACCTTCTGCTCTTTTTTACCGCCTTGAAGGCTGCAGCGCCAGCCCAACCTGCAATAGACCTGTCCAATTTGCAAGTGCTCTCTCAGCTGGCCAAGCACTTCATTCTGCGACCCCCAGGAGCTCACTGAGGCGCAACCTAGTGGACATGCCCCAGATATGACACAACAACTGACATCAACATGGCGAGTTGTTGGAAACCAGAACTCTGTGGTTGTCTTGTGTCACAAATTCATTGCTACCTTAGTCTCTGGTAGCTTGCACACATTGTGCAGCTTGTTGTACCACGCTCAAAGTGCAAATATAAGCCAGTCAGCTCTTGATCTTGAACAATCTTATAGCCATTCGACAGTATGCTGGCTGCATTCACAAGTGAAGACGTGTGCCAAAGTATCAATAAATGCATGGGTGTGAAGCAAGGTGTAAAAGCTAGTAGACCCAAATACTGTGCATTGAGTCGGTCTTCAATTCGCTGTCATGCCCATTGCTACAACAATCGACAGTCGATTGTGCCTGTAGGGCAGTGTGCACCCTGTAAGAGCTTGGTGGAAGTTCCAATGCTGTTGAAAAAGAAAAGAAGGAAATTTGTGAGGAGGCTGGGGTCAGAGGGAAACATCTGCATTGGACTATAATGTGAGGGGTGCTTGACCCAACGTTGGTCATTGTCTACATGTGCTGTATCGATAAGTGGTGGGAAGAGGGCGGGGAGAGCGAAATTGATGTGTGAAAACGCAGTATCAAACTTTCAGGCAACATATTTCATACATAGATTCCATCCGCATCAATCATTGTGGTTTAGGCACAGGTCCCTACAAAATGATATATTATTGGGCTGCTTGCGATTTGCAATTTGACTATTCGATACTTACCATTTAGAATCGTCATGTAGACGCACGGCAATACTATCGAAAATCGTTTAAAACGAAACGTTTCATCTCCTTCCGATTTGACCAAAATTGGGAAAATATGCTTACCGTTGGCCAGCACACCCTCCAAATCAAAACGACGTCAAACCAAAGGGTCTGACGATTCGATCGTTACCATGTAGAGTCATCAATTAGATGCACGGCAAGACATCGTCAAAACCAAATCGTTTCATCTCCTCTCGAAATCGATTTGAGCATTGACCACAAAACCCGTTCGCGTTGACCAAGATAAATGTGAGGAGCTGAATCGAGTTCCATATTTCTGAAACAATGTGCTTACCATTAGCCAGCCCACAAATCAGAAAGACGCCAAACCATCGGTTTGACGATTCGATAGTCACCATTTAGAATCATCATTTAGATGCACGGCAAGACTACTCCAAATCATCACAACAAAATCGTTTCATCTCCCGAAACCGAATTGATTTTTCCTGGAATTGCTTACCATTGACCAGCCCACCCTCCCAATCAGTGTATCGTCAGATGCAACAGTGATTGATGAGCTGGGATCTGCAGCACATTGCATCATCATGAACTGGGGTTCATGAACATATCTCAGTCAACAGTCACAAGCTGTATGCATGATGCCCCGCTACTTGAAGCACACAAGTGTGCTGCATTGATGTTCTGCACACTTCAAGCGCTGTACTGGAACTGGGGACATGTGTTGTTGTTCCAGTGCACCTCAGTCACAGGGTCTATTTGTCTCGTCACAGAAGCAGTAATTGATGAGCTGGGATGTGCAGCATATTCATCATCATCAACTGATGATGTTTTATGAACACCTGTCTCAGTCAGCAACGAATATACGCAGCAAGGTTCACCAAGTTGTGCTTGCACTGATGTCTGCACATCTGTTTTCTACACTGTGCTCCAGTCCACATCTGTCACAAGGCTTGTGTGTCGAGTCAGATGATGCAATGCTTGATGAGCTGGAATTTGCATCAAACTTCACCATCAACTGATGATGTTCTGAGCATACTCACTTATGCTTGCATTGGTGTTATGCACATCTGAGCGCTGTAATGAAACCTGGGCACATACGTTGTGCTTCCTGTGCACATCAGCCACACGGTCTGTATCATCAATTGAAGCAGTGATTGATGATCTGGGATGCGCAGCATATTCACTGTCAAGGGATGTTGTCTTATGACCATGTTGTCTCCCTCAGCAGCCACCATGTGCAGCAAGTGTCAGCACATCAAGCACAAACTTATGCTTGCACTGATGTTCTGCACATCTAAGGGCTGTATTTGGACTGGGCACGTATGCTGATTCACTGTGCACAGCAGTCACAAGATCTTCGTGTCAAATCCCGTGAAGCAGCAATTGATGAGCTGGCATCTGCCGCACATTACATCATCAACTAAAGATGTAGTGCAATTCTGACTGCAATCATGTGCATTCTTGCTTCAACATACTCAATTGCACCTGAATTGATGCAGCATATTTCAGTTCTTGTACCTAAGGCCATGATTTGCCAAAAATGCTATGCAGATAGTCCAGCTCGATACTTATAGACCAACACCCACAGACTTCTTTCTGGGCGCCCATACTTTGAATCTGACAAGCAATAGCAGTTGTGTCCTATCATTTTCTGTACCATTGAACTACTTTTGGAACTGTTGATGTCAGCTCAGCCGCAACTTGTCAAACCAGCTGCAACATGTCAACTCAGCTGTCAAGTGCCAGCTGGTTTGCAATTTCACGTGTTGAGCTGAGATGACAAGCTTCATCAGAGGTGACAGGGTGCAACTGAGCTGACAGAGTGAGATAACAAATTGCTGCCAAGCTGGCAGATCATAACTGAGCAGACAGATTGCAGCTGAGATGGGCTGTGGTCTGTCCGTCTCCTCAATGTAGTCTGTGACCTTGGCCGCAGCCTGTCAGCTCAATTGTGTTTTGTCAGCTTGACAGTGATTTGTTAAAGAGGCTGCAATATATCAGCTTGGCTGTTAGATTGCACCAGGCAGCTGAGCTAACATACCTGTCAGCTCAGCTGCCTCTTGTTCACTTTGCTGTCAGCTTATCTTGACTTGTCAGCTTGACTGTCAGCCAAGCTGCATTCTGTGGCTCAGATGTAATCTGTCATCGCAGCTCCGATTCGTCACCTCCCCTCGAATTTGATCTCAGCTGCAGTTTTGTCTGCTCAGGTGCATCCTGTAGTTCTTATATCAGCTTAAAGCTGTCTGCTCATCTGCCAGGAACCACGACACCATGGTGTGTAAAGACGCGCTTTTTGCCTAGTTCTGGTACAGCGCTCAGTGGTGTGTAACACCAAAGCAAGCACGACATGAACAAGCTCCAGTGCTGATCGCCCTAGGGCGATTTGGCAACGCCCTGTCAACGATATCTGGTTATCGCCAGGACAGCTAACCATTTTCAAACAAAATTTGAATCAAGTTTAGGACAGTTGAACTTTGTTTAAATATCGTTTGTTTGATCTAGATGTCCTGTAGAGAAATCGTTGAAATGCCCAGCCCACCCTCCAAACCTCCCGCCGTGAGGTCTGGATGGTACAGGGATGCGCCGGAAGGCACAGCATCCTTCAAGAGGCTCGGCAAGACCCAAAGGGTGCGCAGGATGTCTCCAGATGGGGGTTGTGTATTTCTGAGGATGCAGAGTGATTGCCAAGGTGCGTACACATGAACGTGTTACATGTACAAGATAGAATGACCTAGTAGGTCCATGAGCAGAAGTGTGTCAAGCCATCTCGAGACAGCTTTCATGAGCCAAATTGCTCGCAAGCACTCAGATGTGTTTGCATTGGTTTTTTGCAAATCCGTGCTGCGCTAGAGCTGGGCTCATATGCTGTGATTCCAGTGCACATCAGCAGAACATGTGCATGCCATGCATCACACATGTTCTGCTGGGAGATCCTCCACCTTGTAGCAACAATTTGCATTCAAACCCAATCTTGCAACTGTAAAATACTTAAATTTTTCTTTTTTTCTGGTTTTCCAAAGTAAGCTGCCAAAGATTTCGAAAGTTGCTTGTGGGTCAAATCATTTTCGACAATCTGGAAAGTTTTCCAATCAGGTTTCTCTTTGTATGACAAATGTGATCAGACTTGTTGGCTGGCCAAAGCGTTGTAGTCCATTTCCAGTGCAGCACTATATTTAGGGTTTAGGGTTTAGGTTGATGCACTGATAGTTGCTGCGCAGTAAATCTGCTGCACATGCCAGCTCCATGTTCGTTGCTTTGCATCTGTCTACTCATGCGTAGACCTTTTGGCTGAACATAGATTTGACAGCACATAGGTGCGCAGAAAACCGAAATTAGTTGTCCCTGTCTCAAGTTGCATAACATTGCTCGCAGCAATCTGATGACCATTCAACAGAACCAATCGTATAGCAATTGCCGGAAGAGGGATGGGCTCCAAGATGCTGTTGTACGCACCTAACAGTGCTGACAAGCTCATGTTATGGGCATTGCAGAGCTCTGCGGTGTTGCACTTGTTGTCTAGCTAGCTAGAGGGTTTCAACTATATGTTTCGATTAGATTTGTGTCCATGAAATCTATAACAGAACTCAGTAACGCTAGCAGCATTTTACAATGAGCAACATAGATTGAGATGTTGCTGTATGCTCAAAGCAGTGTGTCCTGCTTCAAGCAACACAAGTTTGTCAACGTTGTGTGCATTGCAGGGATGGCAGAAATGTCAGCTCCGCAGCACACAGCCAGGCAGCAATCAGTGTGTCTAGCCATAATTGTTCAGGCTTCACACAGTCTGTCAGCTCAGCTTTGACCTGTCAGCTCAGCTGAAATGTCAAAGCTGCACTCCAAACTGTCATCTTTGGCTCCAACTGGTCAGCTGAGCTGCAGTTTGGCAGCTCGGCTGCCACGTCCCCAGCCAACTCAAAGTGTCAGCTGAGGTGCACACCTTTCAGCCTTGCTGCAGTTTTACAGTCTGTCTGCAGTCATTTGGCGAAGTTGCAGTCAGCCAGCACTGCTGCACAGTGTCACCTCCTTCGCAGCTCTGTCTGAATTATGTCAGTCCAGCTGCAGTCTGCCAGCTAAGCTGTATGTGGTCAGCTCAGCTGCAGTCTTGTTGCTCTAGCATATTCTGTCAGGCAAACTATCTGCTGTTACAGATCAAGTCATGATATGCCAGCTTGGCAACAGTCTGTTAGCTCAGTCCGTCAGCTCAGCTGCACTACGGCTGCTCAGCAGCGATGTGGTCAGCTCAGCTCAGCTGCTATCTGATTGATCATTTGCAATTTGTCAACACAGCTGGCAGGGCAGCGGCAACTTGTTAGCTGAGCTGCACCCTGCTAGCTCAGATGACACTGATGGTTTCAGCTGCAATGTGTTGAATGGGTTGTAGTGAAATCTCCTCATTTGATCTATGGACACTCACCTGCTGTCTGTCAACTCTACTGTGCTCTGTCAGCTTGGCTGTAATATGTAGGCTCAATGCTGAGTGATGACCATGTTGTCTCAGTTGACAGCCACCGTATGCATAGGGCTTGTGTACTTGGTCGACTGGAATCTGCAGCCCATTTCGCCATAAAATCATGAAGTTTCTGATCATACTCACTTGTGCTTGCTTTGGTGCTATACATATCTGAACGCTGTACTGGGTTCCAGTGCGCATCAGTCAGAAGGTCTGTAGCATCACGTGATGATTCGGGATGCGCAAAACACCCATCATCGGCTGATTGTCTCAGTCAGCACATGCGGCAAGTGCCACTGCATCAAGCACTACCAGTCACAAGGTCTTTTTGCATATGACGAGCTGGGCTCAGCAGCAGATTTCATCATCAGCTGATGATGTTTCACAAGCGTGCTCACTTGTGCTTGCATTGGTATTATGCACATCTGAGCGCAATACTGGAACCTGGGCACAATGCTGTGGTTCCACTGCACATCAGTCACCAGGTCTGTATCATAGTACGATGCAGTGATGGATGATCTGGGTTGTGCAGCATTTGAATCATCAGCTCATGATATGCTTTGACCATGTCAACAGCTCCCACATGCAGCAAGTGTCAGTACATCAAGCACCTAGGTGTGCTTGCATTGATGTTCCGCACACCTCAGCGCTGTACTTGTTTCCAGTCCACATCAGTCACAGGGTTTGTGTCTCTAGTCGGATGTTTTCTGCAGCATATTTCACCATCAAGTGATCAAGTACAATGCGCTTGCTTTGTTGTTATGCACATCTGAAAGCTGTACTGGTTCTGGGCACAAAGTGTGTCTGTAAAAAACATTGCGCTGTTTGTCCTGGCAGATGAGCAAAGAAGGTTCTGGCTGATATGAGGCGTTACACCTGAGCCACAAGATGCAGCCGAGCAGACAAACTGCAGCTCACATGACGAGTTGGAGAGAAGATGACATAAGGGGCTGAGCTGACAGTCAAGCTGACAAAAAAGTGAGCCAGTGGCAGCTGAGCTGACAAATTGGACCTGAGCTGACATCACAGCCAAGTTGACACACTGCAATCAATCTTATCAAGCACTGTCAAGCTGATGAAGGAAATTGGAGCTGACAGAGTGCAGCCGGGCAGATAAGGCACAAATGAGGAGAAAGCCGACAACTCAAGCAACATGTTGCGCTGGGATAAGAGTCTTGTTTGAACTAACAGGGTGCAGCTGAGCTGACACTTTGCAGCTGAGCTGACAAACTGCTCAGTTTTGAGTACGTCAGCTCAGCTGACAGGTCGCAGCCGAGCTGGCCTCAAGCTCCTCATTTGCAGTCTGTTGGCTGGGCTTGCACACTGTCAGCCCGACTGCGCTTGATCAACTTGTCTGTGATTTGTCGCTGAGGCTGCTGTCTCTTGCATGTTCCAAGGTGAGTATATATTGATTGCTCTCTTTTCTTGGCAGAGTAACTTAAAGGACACGCCGCAGCAGAAGGGACTTCTCCAAAGGAGGTATACCAATAAGACCTTATTTTTGGGCTTGCAGGCTGCACTCTTATGACCTTCAATTGAATGCCTGAATGACTTAGCCATTGGATGTCAAGTCAGCAAGTCAACGCCTAGTGCTGCAAAGGCGAAGCTTATTTCAAGGCAACAGCACAAGATAGCAGGGTGACAGCAGGCAAACTCTGACAGCCAGGGAGACAGCCAGGTTACAACAGCGTGACAGCAACAATACCAGCCAACTAAGGATGGTTATATCGATGTCTATATCAACACACGCAAATGTATCAAGTTGTATGCTCATGGCTCAGACACCTATTGCGCAAACATGAACAACATATATCAGAAGATTTCTGGTAGTAGCATGGCTTGTCCTATTATGGCTGCAGTTGTTGCTCAGTATCTGCAATAAAATTAGTCATTGACATATGACGTAACAGACACCCTGTACAGATCACATGTCTTTGGCGACCACGAGCAAGCACAGCCGTTGTGGTGCATGTAGAACAGTCTATGTAATTGCTCATGATCACTGGACACCAGTCTCTATAGTGTCATGCTGTTGGACTGGGAGTGTGAACAGACTCTTGTAGCCAATCTCTGTGGAGTATGATTTGTCATTCGAGATCCATACCACATATTCATATGCAGTGCAGGCTAAACAATCTAAGAGTTGCCGTGAACATGCACAAATAGCCTACAGATGCCTATTGGTTGCAACAACAGTCTAGACAGATCTGCATTGAGCTGTAATCATGACTAGAGCAAAACAAACTAGAATGACTAGCAGGTAGGCGTTACTTGTTAGCTTGTGCTCTGCCCTTCCAATGGCTATGCATCTGTGGGTTGAACATCAAATCATATGAGCTACTCTGACCTACCAAAGTCTATAATTGACATCACAATCACAGAGCATGTTGCTGTGGATGATGAGGATGAAGAGAAAGATGAGCTTCTCAGCCTTTGTTCTTATGTTGATGGTGTGATTAGTCACCTGCAGAAGCAAGTGGAGACTCTGAAGTCATACCAAAGACAGCCCAGGATTCTATTGAGGCCAATTGCGCTGTTCAAAGCAGGATTGTAGACATGTATGATGTTTGTGCATACGTGCATGTGAACAAGGCAACTCTCACACTGACACAAGAGGACACCCCGTTGCCAAGATCAACAAAGTTGCGTTGTCAACTCTTGCTGGCCACTTGTGCAGTCTTTGCCCAGAAACTTTTGCATAGGTCCAGCTACACATCAGGGTACAGACTGCAGGTGCATGTACACCTTGCTGCAAGAGCTGAGACATACTGGAGCACAGACCCCTGCTTTAGCTATGCTTGTTGAGCCTTTATTGCCAAAGGCTTGGAGAAAAGAGCTGGACAAGCAGAAGACGCTGAAAGATGATGTGGATACTGACCTGTACGCAGTGAACATTGCTGAACAAGATCTAGCACAAGCCTCTGAAGAGGAGGGCTCACCTGTTGGGGATGACTTTGCGATGCCTGAAGACCCTGAAATGGCAAAGTTGTCCCTCCAGGTGCACAAGATCCCATGACATCGCTGGATAGATCGATTGTAAGACTTTGCGTTGTTCAGAACATTTAGACTCCAACATTCGATGCCAGCAGGCAAGGCTTTGATGCGCGATGGAGGACGAGCAAAAACTGTTTTGATGCACGTCATAGTGTTGCTGAACGGTCTGTTGTCAGTGAACAATTGTAAGTGTGAGATATTGACAACTTACAAATTTTCAAAAGTGTCATAGCATGGCATCATTGTTCGCTTTGAAGACGAAACGTCTCGCAATCGACATCGATGTCGATCATCGCCAAATCACGGCAAGCGCTGCCGTATCAATGATACTCAGCCGTTTGCTTTCGTGTTTGGACTCGACGGACTCGCCCTTATAGCATCAGAGAGACAATTTGTGGTGTGGCTTTCTTACCAAACGCAAGTCAACTGTGACAACTTACAAATTTTGAAAAGTGTCATAGCATGGCATCGTTGTTCGCTTTGAAGACGAAACGTCTCGCAATCGACATCGATGTCGATCATCGCCAAATCACGGCAAACGCTGTCGTATCAACGATACTCAGCCGTTTGCTTTCTTCTTTGGACTCAACGGACTCGCCCTTGTAGCATCGGAGAGACAATTTGAGGTGTGGCTTTCATACCAAACGCAAGTCATGTATGCAAATCGAGCAAATGTTAGACGGAGGCCCGATGAGGGCCAATGTTTCTGCCAATGTTCTCCAAAGCGCCCTCAATGTTCGTTTTGTTCCAAAACAGCTGGCATGCGCATGTAGAGCGGCGAGTGGCATGAGTTCAGCAACTTTGATCACTTCCGAGCAGCATTGCTTCACCAGCCGAGAATCAAGAATCCGACGCAAACTTCCAAGCTCGGTCAACTATCAAGCTTGAGGCATGGCTCGATCTTTGCGGTGAAAAAAAAATGAACAAAGAGATTTTGTCAAAGTGCCTCGCTCGGCGCGATCGAAGTTCTGTGAGATAGAATCCGCGTACTACGTGCAGTGCTGCATCATCGAACAACATTCTGTTATGGAAAATGTTGAGCTATGCACCATACTTTGCTTTGACGAGCTACGAGCGAAACACTTCTTCGACGACGAAAGCGCCGATGACACCAACTTGCCTGTGACTGCTACATTGCAAGGCAACACCATCCTTACGTCTCATTTGCGCAGCGTGGTCGACGGCAACAAGCTTTTGCTTGACATCCAAACACTTTATGGCACCTACATCTTTTTTGGCGAAGTATAGTTTATTGAGAGCTACGTTAGTATGGGGACGCCTGAGCACCTTCCACTTGCATGCAATCAGTTATACTTGTTGCGCAAGGCGCGTGAACTTCAGAGCATGCTTTGATGCCCAGCACGGCTCATGCTAGACACACTGTGTGTCACACTTACTTTCAAGGTTGAGATATTTGTTTGATCAGTTGACAGTGCTGCACTGGCGGTGCTGCACCGGATCCAACAACTCGCAGCCGATCGAACAGTGATCGCAGCTACAACGATACACTGCACTCAGTTGGGTTTAGATTTCAATGATGCGGTCAGAGGCGGCCAAACTGTCTGATGTTGCTTCGTTTCATGATTGACAGCCAAAGTACACACAAGCTGTCTTGCATGCATGCTAGCGCATTTTTGAAAGGTCGTGTACCTTGTTCAGCTGTTCTTACGTCTAATGATAACTTTCCTGTAATTTTGAAAAGCTCCAAAAAGCTATGACGATCTGAAAAAATTTTGGGGACCGATTTTTGGAGATTTCAAATGTTATGAATTTTCCGGGAGGCAGTCTGATGTGTGGTTTTCACACCCAAAATGATCAAAAAGTGAAGTTGTTGTGTTAGCTGATCTTACACCGTCAAACGTGTCTCGCAATGACATTTGATGTTATGACTCATCACAGCAGCTTCCGGCAGCTTCCAAGCCACTTAGAGCCGGGCTGCATGCGCATATAGAACGTGCTTGTTTGAACTTGAGCACCGGTCAAACTTCATAGCTGCATTACATGTTTCAGCGCTAAGTGCCTGACGAACAGCTTACTGTAGCAGCTCAGCGGTCACGCAAAGAAGGACATTGGATGTTTCAAAGGTTGCGTCCGCGACTGAGAGATTGATAGCCTTCGAGAACAGGTTCAAAGGTCGGCATGCCGAAGAGCATGCTCTAGACTGTGGTCTTGATGAGCGCGACCTGCATCAGAGCCGGGTCGATGAGACTTACAGTGACTTCGAGGAGAACACAATAAAAGCTTTCGATCATTTCTGCCGACGCTGGGTTGTGTTCTGCAAAGAGAAGGCTTATAGCATGTTTGACACCAAGGCAAAGACAGGTGCGGAGTTTCTTCAGTTCGAGCGAGAGCGACACTCGAACCCCGGGAAGAACATCGAGATATATCTCAATCAGTTCAGAAAGCTCTGCACGATTCGGGGTCGTCCGCACAAGTGAGCCTCTGGGCTGCACATCATGTCAAACTGACAGTCTCTTAGTCATTGCTTCTGTTGAGCCCTAGTAGTCAGCCTTACAGCATTCATTAGGGACATTAGCGTGAAGTACAGCTGCGAGCTCATTTCTGCAGACTATCGTCTGATACAGTCCGCAAAAATGATCTTTGGGGCTGTGCACCATGTTGAAGCTGAGAGCACATGTCAAGCTGACATTGTCTTAGTCATTGTTTCTGTTTAGCCCTAGTCAGCACTACAGCATACATTGGGGACAGTAGCATCGAGTATGCTCAGCTGTGAGCTCATCTCTGCAGACTACCCCTTGACACAGTCCGCAGAAATGATTTTGTGGGTTGTACACCCTGTTGAAGCTGAGAGCAGATGTCAAGCTGACGCTGTCTCAGTCATTGTTCTTCTCTGGCCGCATTCAGCACTACAGCATTCATCATTGGGGCTATTGCCGTTGAGTACAGCTGTGAGCTCATCTCTCCAGAGTATCGCTTGACACAGTCCGCAGAAACGATCTTCTGGGCTGTGCACCATGTTGAAGCTGAGAGCACATGTCAAGCTGACAGTGTCTCAGTCATTGTTCTTGCCTAGCCGTAGTCACCACATTGGGGATATCAGCGTCGAGTATAGCTGTGAGCCCAGATCTGCAGACTGTTGCTTGTCACCGTCCGCACAAATCTCTGTGAAGTCGTTTTGCATGTTGCATAATATCAGTAATTATAACGTGCCATACACCTCAGCTTTGTGCCGCTATGTAGCCGATTTTGCATCCTCCAAAATGTGGCTTTGATATCCTCTGCTTGGTGCTTTCTAGGACTGCTGACAGATTAGCCAAGTCCTCCAAGATGTCCAAACACTCAATGAAATGCTCAGACCCTCGAACCCAGACACAAAAGGACATTGATCAACAGTCTCATGGCCGTTGCAACTCAAATTCAGTGGATTGGCTGCCTATACCGCAAAAAAATTTTACTCGAATTTTGTCCATGAGCAAGCACCATTAGACACAGCGTAGAGGCAGTTTGCTTTTGACTGCAAGGCTGGTTTGCCAACTTTGCCTGGCCAAAGAGCAAGGCGGCTTCAATGATGCAACAGTGACTTCAGGCCAATTCAAGGCAGCTTTAGGCATATGCCATGACTGCTCGAAGCAAAGCCTGGGTGAGAGTCAGTGATAGGCAAGTCCTCCAGTAGCCAAGCCAGAGCCCAACACGAGCAGCAGCAGCTGTTGCTTCCTTGATCAAGTTGGTGTAGAAAATTTCAAGAATTTATGTGCCTTGAATGCATAATCATGACAGGCTGGCATTACAACCGTTGTGTTGTGTTTCACATGTTGAGAGCCTTAGCTTCAAACACTTGACATGCAGAAAGCTGATCAATGGTTTGTTCAAGGCACATTCACGAAGCTGCAAAGCAACTGCTGAAAACATGGTGATGTGCATTCACATAAGCTTGTAAAACACGAGGCTTGCATGAGGATAGGCCTAGAAAGAATTGATAATCACAAACACCGGCTTAAGCATATGCTGTTGACAAATGTCTAGTGGTAATAGACAAATCGTCATTGTGCAAAGGCTGAGGGCTGGCATAGCAAAGACAAAATGTTCTATTAAATGTACATGTACAGCCTGCACATGGACGTGACACTAATCTTACAAAGCACGCGTAGGTGTATTGACTCTAATGTTGGCAGACACAACGATGCTTATGACTTGGCCAATCAGCCTTTTGACAAGCTTTGCCACAGTAATACACACTCTTGCACCCGTTGCACCGCCTCCTTTGAAATGCAACCTGATGACACTTGGCGCAGGACACTGTTCTGACCTTTGTACCGGTCATTGTACCATTCAGCAAAGCAGTAAAGACTGGAGCTGGTGCATTGGAGAAGTGTGAGTGGTTCTCCTCAGTCACCCATTGCAGTGTAGGCTTTGCAGGCCAACAATGGCCAGGCCGAGGTATCCTATCCCGGATGTCAAGACTCAAAGCTATAGTACTCTGATGAGTAGCTGGCTCATATGACATCAAGACTGCCTTGCCCCAGTATACAGTCGGCTTCACATCGCTGCTTTTGCCTATGCGGAACCCGCAGGTTTGATTCTTTTTGTCGCCGATAAGCAAAACGTGCCTGCCGCCGTACTTATGATAGAGGTAGTACGCATTGATCTGACTTGCGCCCAGCAACTTTGCTGCCGGTGCCCAGTCGTCTTCTCTGGCACCTTCTGCGATTGCAGCAGCTGCCAAGCCAAGATCAACCAATGCTTGAAGTTCTGAGGCTTCAGGGACTTCCGGTGCTTCAGGCAACTTGCTCCTTGTGACTTTCTTTTCATAAGGGTCTATGAGAATACAAGGAATCCTGCAAGAGCAACGCCAGTATTCCAACCACTGCACAGAGAGCAAGTCAATAGTAATGCAGCTCAAAAGCTTACTCGCGGCGTACGGCCATGCTCAGGTTTCTGCTGTTGTCGGGTCTCTGCTGCTGTCAGCTTACTGACGTTGTCGGCTTTTTGCTTTCGTCATGATTCTGTCGTTTGCTGACATGCCAGAAAAGCGCAGCAACAATCGCTTGAAAAGTTCTCGTGGCATCGTTCCTAGTTCTGCATTCAGTTCCTCCATGTCTCTTGCCGCTTGTACATTCAAAAGCGTCCCGGGGACTACAGCAGGGCCAATGGCGTCTGTGCGGAAGTGCGAGGATTTGTATTCTGCCGTGCATCTCAATGATTCTAAACGGTGCTTTGGAGGATGAGCACGATTTCTTCAAGAAAAACTGGAATCAACTTCTCAAATCGATTTTACGCTTGAACCAATGTCGGGAGGAGATGAAACGATTTGCAGGAGAACTCCGATCGCAAATGCTTATGAATTTCTCACTTGTCTCATTGCAGGTCCAGAAGACTACTGCTGCACAGAGGTTTCAGCTTTCAGGCAAATTTAGACTCAGACTGTCCGTTAGGCGGGATCAGAACCAACAAGGGCAGCAAAGGCTGACGTTCAAGATCAAGGAGGCTACACCTGACTAGCTCAAGCTGGCAGCAATATTGTTGCTCAGCGATGCGCGTTGCAACAGATATGTTGCAACTACGTTAGGGCAAGTGTCTCCATGCATGGCTTCAAGTTTGCAACAGTAACCTGCTTTTGTACAATTGTACCAACATTGTTTTTGTACAATGTGCCACATTTTGTTTCGAATTTCATTTGTGCATCACATCCATACCTGAACTGACATACAAATCAGCGTTTTCTCAGCACCTCTCGAGCCCGTCAAGAAGAGTTGGTACATGCGCCCAGTCATTTGCTGCAATCTGTGCTGCCATGTCTTGGGCATGCAACCTCCAGTGCTGTCTGTGCTGCCAATATGTGTATATGAACTTTGTTACGCTGCAGTGACCGCCATTTGATCAACTTGTAAGTCCGCCAATGTATGCACTAGATTGGCCATGTCAGACAAGCAGCTGAACCTGTTGGTCCTAGCCATCAATCTCTGCTGCTGCTGCAATGCATTCAAGCAGAGACAGAAGACAGATGTCTTTTTGCTGCCTATCATGAACAGCGCATTCATCAGTTGATGTTGTGTTTCGACCATGTTGTGTCAGTCGACAGCCACCATATGCAGCAATGATGTGCTGCACATGTGAGCGCTGCAACTCAATCCGGTTCACATCGGTCATAGGGCTTGTGTAGTTGGTCATCTGGAATCTGCAGCACATTGCGCCATCAATGATATCTTCTGAGCATACTCACTTGTGCTTGCTTTGGTACTATACACATCTGAGCGCTGTACCGGGTCCCAGTGCGCATCACTAAGAAGGTCTGTAGCATCACGTGATGATTTGGAATGCGCAGGATATCCATCATCAGCTGATTGTCTCAGTCAGCACATGCAGCAAGTGCCACTGCATCAAGCACCCAGATCGACTTGCATTGTTGTCATACAACTCTGAGGGCCGCACTGGGCAGATGTGCTGTGGCTGCAGTGCGCATCAGTCACAAGGCCTATCTGCAGCTGATAGCTGGGCTGAGCAGCTGATCATCGGTTGTTGATGTTTTGTGGGCATGCTCATTTGTGCTTGCATTGGGACAACGCTCATCTGAGCGCTGTACAGGAGCCTGAGAACATATGCTGTGGTTCAAGTGCACATCAGTGACCATGTCTGTAGCGTCATATGAAGGAGTGATTGCTGATACAGAACTTGTTATAATTTGCCACCGTGCTGTAGCATGTAGCAGCTACCATACGCAGCACGTGTCACAACATCAAGTGTCTAGAAATGCTTGCATTGGTGTCATGCACATTTGCGCGCTGTGATGGCAACGGGCACATTTGCTGCTGAGGTCCCAGTGCACTACAACCACATAGTGTCATACATGTGTGTGTGGACGCACAAAATTGGAAACACCAAACGTACTTGAAACAAATGTTGTGATATTTATGCACTATTTGTTTCAAATTTTCTCAATCCGCAAGTAACTTTGAACAATCCCAGCGACATATTTTAGACAGTCAGACTTTCTAATCATTGATTTCAGTAGTTGTTTGATCTCAAATCCCATGACCTAGTCACCTTGTTAGCTTGGTGTGACTTCAGTGCCCTTTGGGGATAAACAGCAACACAAGTGTGATCAGGCTAGATTTGCTTTGTGCACATATGCATGACATGTCCAAAGAGCGTTATATGCACTGTCAGGACAGACACAAGATTTGCTTGCCAACGGCAAGGATAGAAAGACACAACAGCTCAGGAGTGTTTGAATACATGTGTTCTGGGCAAGCGCAACAGCAGGCTTGTCTTCTTTGGAACAGATGGCAACAACAGCTGCAACGTGTTGACGTACTGTCTCATCATTGTATCTATCTGGCTGGTGTCACCGGCAGTCGCCTGATGGAATCACAGGGCTGTTTTTAGGGGGCAAAGCTGCCTCTTGAGTGATCCAGCTTATTGTTTGCACAAGCTAGTCACAATTGCAGATGCAGCTACAGCTGACGGCAGGTAGCAACTGCAACTGCGTTCAGACCGTCCTTGTGGTCGTCATGACACGCCTGTTTTGCGAAACATAGCGTTCCTCTTCTTGGCATTCGAATTCGAATGCCGTCAAGTTTCGGCAGCAGCACGCATCCTGTTGCGTTTTGGTCTGGACAGTGTGAATCATGACGCTTTGCGCAGTCATGAATGCCGACACACCATATTCAAAAACACCTGGACTGGCCACTCTGTTCGAAAAACGGGGCATGAGCTCAGACTTACTTGAGAAGCTGTTGGAGAACGCTGACGCTCACGTGCAATCTGACTTTCTGATATACTTGTACCACAATGGAGGTCCAGCTGAGGCTGATCTTGCCAACTTCGCGTCCCTCGCGACCGCACAGTCATACAAGGGACATGAGAGTTACGACAAGAGCTATAGCTTGCACATTCCGTGCCAGCATGACAGATGTGACAAGCGCATGTCAGAGCGCCATGTTCTGCACATCACAGAGGCAGACAAGCTTCAGATATTTCTGAAGTGTCTGCATTCGCAACCATCGAACCCAAACCGGGAGGAACCCTTGCTGATCACAGATAGGCGGCACGTCTTTGCAAAGGCAAACACAACATTGCTACTGGAGGTTCAGATGGATGAGTTTCCGTATCAGGCAACGACCCAGATCTTTGACTTTGTAGTCAGCGAGATCAGCAAGGCGTTCTTACGCCGATACAACAAGCCAGCATACAGATATACAAAGTCAATATACCATGCAGAGACCTGGAATGAAGGAAAGTATGGCTTCATAGTCATTGGGTGAGCTGACTCCGTGGCTTGGCTGATGATTTTGTAAGAGTCGCGCGGGAACAACGGTGTCTAGAGGCACTGAGTGCAAGCTGACATTTTGTGGCAATGATTGTAGGAAGGAAGAAGTGCCATTGGCTGACCTGGAAGCAGAGCTCCAAGACGCTGTGAATGAAAGAGCTATCATAGTCAACAATGAGATTGGAGGGTATAAAGAGGAAGCCATGTGTGTGAAAATGGCCAAGAACTAGAGGCCCACAGAAGCAATGGCTTGAGTACAGTCCAAACAGAGAACAGAATCATTAAGGCGTAACGGTCGGCCTTCAGCATTGTCACAATGCAAAGTTACAGCTTGCATGATTTTGCTACATTTGATGACTAACATGATGTGCTTGGGCTTGCAATTGTCAGACTTGTGTATTTCTAGATCACACACTGCAGCAAAAGCAAGATCTGCTGTAGTAGCTTGCATAGTGACTGCACCTTGTAGGGGCGTTTCAAGACCAATAGCAAACTCGATATATTGACCACCAGCTTGATGCCTAGATCAACAGCCAATATGAAGTTTACGAAGCTTACAACTACCTGTTTGCCCTAATCTCACAGAAATTTTTAGGTAAGCACATGCTGAACATGTCAAAGCTCATCGCTGACTTGCCACAGTGTGCTTCCTGGGCCTGCACAACAGCGATCGTGCCTGCATTTGAAACTTGCTGTGTGTGATGTGTATCAGCGACTCAAGTCTATGACAAGCCCTATGATAAAGTGATATCTTAGTCCTGAGTCCACACTTTGGTATCCTTTCCTCAGTCAGCTACACACATGCTCCTTGATGACACTGCTGTTGTTTGACAAAGTGCTGGATGAAGTCTTAGTTGAAACCTCTTTGAATATGTACTGGGCAGCAGTAACTCTGCACAGCATTCAATGATGACATAGCTCAAAGCTAATTGATTTTGGAGGCTACAGAGGACAATTTGCTGATGCAGTCGCTGATGCCTTTGTTCTTGATTTGATGCAGCGAGTATCAGCCATGACAGAGCAAACATGCAATGCAGCCTGATCATCCTTGCAATGCATCACTGACAACCTTCATGATGAGGCTGTCAGCTTGAACTAACAACACAGGTTCGTCAAACTCTCAAGGTTTGTTGTCTTGCATGCTTTGATATGTGGAAACATTGATAGTGCATCAGGACAGCTGGTTTGGCCATTCTACATTTGCCATGTCTGCATTAATTCGCAGAACAAGTTTCAACAGAACTGTTCAGTTCTATTTTCAGTACAATGCATGACTGTCTACATGTATTGCAGGATAGCAGCAAGTCACACGAAGCTAGCACCAGGACCACAACAACCCCACAAGTCACAAGAAGCTAGAAAGTACTGACTAAAGGTTGAGTCAGCTCATGTGAGATGTCGCCTTTCTCAGATGTGGCTCAGCTCAACTGACCAGGAAGCTCGGCTTAGTGCTCTGCTCCTGATGTGTTGGCAAGCCCACTGCCTGTCTGTCCCAAAGTGATAGTGGTCTCAGCTGTGAGTGTATGCTGGTCCTGTGATGCTGTGTGACTAGCAAGCAGTCTTGCTCCTTCTCTCATCTGGTCCACGGTGAGTGACACGCTATCTGCAATCTGGACTACCAAGACTGATTGCTATGGCTGAAGTTGCTCCTAGCTGGATCAGAGACTGAATGAGCGGAGGCAAGTGCCTGCTCTTTTCGTGCAGGCTGGAGTTGCGTCCATTCAACGCCAGAATGGTGTCAGCCTTGGTCTGCTTGACCCTCTCTGCAATTGTAGTGAATCCATAGCTCCATTCTGACCATGCATGTCGGACTGAGCTGATGTTGCCACTTGTATGATAAAGTGCTGGAGCTTGTATCAGACCAATGTTGCCGCCTTGGGCCTCTGTTGGAAACTCTACATTGACTTTTGGAGCTGCCGTTTGTACAGGTGCTGTTAAGGCAAGCACATCATCACAGCTGTCCTGCACTATGTTGTGATGTGGGCTGATGATCATTGCTGCCATCTTGTCAGCAATCAACTGAGCCACACCTCTTGGAATTCCAACTATAGACTTGCCAAAAAGCTATCTCAAGCAGCTTTGCATCTCTGTCAGCAGGACTCCCATAGCAGGACTCACATCCATCTCTGCTTACTTGTTTGCCCTGTCATGGCTGGACATGACCTGCTGTGCATAGTGGAGACACTCCTGGGTCCTTACTTGTTTGCAACTGCATACCTGCAGAACCAGCCCATGATTGGAACAAAGTGTGGTTTGTCAGCAAGCAAGCAGGGGCCTTATGGACTGGCAGTGAGCTTCGAGTTCTGGATGGCAAGTTCTGCCAAAAGCATATGCCACTGTACAAGGCTGTGTGCAAGAATCCCTCAGCAGCATCACATGAAGGAGTGATTATGATCCAGGACTAATCATAATGGCCACCGTGCTGTATCACTTAGCAACCACCATGCGCAGCACGTGTCACTACATCAAGTGTCCAGACATGCTTGCATTGCTGTTATGTGCATTCAAGTGATGCTCTAAATATGGACCTAGGCTGTGAGATCAATGCACAACAACCACAAGGGCTGGAACATCAATGAACATCTCTGTCTGCATTTAGCACGCAGACAGCAGCCGTCCACCAAGCACTCTGTTTCTTGTATAAACACAGCCCATATCTTGTAGACAGTGTACTGCTCAAGGCTAGCAGAGGCTCTACACAAGTAACAGAGGGCAGCGGAGCTGACAAGTTGCGCCTGAGCTGAGAGCTGACTTGACAACTGGCAGCTTAGCTAACAGCTGAGTTGACAAACTGCACCTGAGCTGACAGCTGAGTACACAGGTTGCAGCTAAGCTGACAGCTGAGTTGACAAACTGCACCCGAGCTGACAGCTGAGTGCACAACTTGCAACTGAGCTGAGAATCTCAGCACGTCAGCTGACAATTGAGTTGAAACTTGAAAGTGAGCTGAGCTGACAGATTGCAGCTGAGCAGACAGACTGTAGAAGAGCTAACAGACTCCACCTGGAGCTGACAGAGTACAGAGGAGCTGATGATATACATTGGCTGACACACTGCACTCGAGTTGATATAGTAAAGTTGAGCTGACAGTTTGTGGGTGAGGTGACAGGTTGCAGCATAGCTGATAGGCTCTGGCAGCCCAAGCTGAGAGTCTGCATCTGAGCTGGGCTGACATAGTGCTGCCAGAGCTGACAGATTGCTGATGAGCTGGTTGTACACATTTGAGTTGACAGACTGCACTTGAAGACAGATTTTAGCTGAGCTAAAGGAGCACAGCCTCACCAGCATAGTTGAGGTGAGCTCAAATCAGTGTTTGCTGGAGACATTTCAGCTTTGATGCACCAATGTCTGAAACGCTGGCTCTTGAAGGTAAGCAAGAGCTGCTTCAAGCAAGCTTGCATCTATGTGGGGATGGAGCCCAGCACAGTTGATCTGTCCATGTCACAAGGTCCGCTGACATGACCGTGTCATCACTCTGATTGTCAGCACATCCTGCATATGTCTGTGGCCGCATCCCACTGCCATCTGTGGGGTACATACGCAACTCCACACCTGCTTTGCCACTTGGATGTGTTTGACATCAAGTGTACCTTGACCTACGGATGCTACACACCTCATTTGCCATGTTGCGGCTCTCAAAGCATTGATGACGCTTGACAGGCAAGCTTTGCTCCATGACATGAGCTTGAGAGCTTTCTTGTCTAGTAGTGTCACCTGTGTTGAACAGCAGTTGGTCACTATAGCTCACGTCACCTAGATGCCCTGCTGCATACAAGTACGCAAAGGTGGGCAGCATGCTGCTTGATTGACAGTGCAGCCGTGCTGTTGTTGTGCTGCACGTGCGAACCACTGCCAACTCAATTTTGTCGCCAACTGATTGACGTGTTGCGGAGTGTCTGCTTGAGCTGTTGGAGCACTGCTTGTATTTACAAGTGCAATGGGATCATGGATTCAAGACTGTGTCTGGCGTCTGCTGCTGACGTCTCAAGTGACACTTCTGACTTTGTGGGCCGGAGAAGCTACTGAAACCGTTGCAGAATGTTGGCAGATCTAGCGCCTTCCAAATCAAGCAAGTGTGACCCTGCTTGTGGCCCAAGGCTATGCAATCAGGATTGCATTCTCCCAGCATGCTGCTTATAAGTGGGTACCACAAGTCAGACACAGCATGTGTGTCCTTGTCAGTCACATGTGATATCGAAGACCTGCTACAAGTGAAGCCATACCAGCTTCATGCAGGAACCTGGTCAAGACAGGTTCGAGACAGGCCTCTTGCCTGTGGAAGACTATTCTACACATATGCAATGCTGCATGTATAGACGTTTAGGGTTTAGGGTCTGTCATCAGCGTGTCACCTTTCTGTCACCCCTGTGTCACCCAAGCTGTCACCCTGCTGTCACCCTGATGTCACCCTGCTGTCACCCTGCTGACACTCTACTGCCACACTCAGGTCTGCCCGCGATGAAGGGGGAAAAGATCTTTTTCTGCTGCAAACTGGGCTGCGCTTACTCGCTGCTTGGGCCTTCCCTGCACAAACAGTGTTACACAGACAAGTCGGCGTTCTACGGACGGCATAAAGACTGTGCTGCGGGCTTCTGCTATGTCACACTTAGTGCAGCTCAGGACAAGGGGTGCACTCTAGTGCAGAGCAAAGGAGGGCGTCCAAGCACTCTCACGGTGCCTGAAGGGGTGCAGCTATCGGCGTTAGCCACCAAGGTACTAGACGCTCAGCTAGTCTTGCTTGCTACCAGAGTGACTGTTTCGCCCGAGGCTTACGATCAGCGCAGGTCAACAGCGTCAAGCGAGAGGGACATGACTCACAGGCATGTTCCAATCCACCACACAACAAGAGACGCAATGCTTCTGATCCTGAAGTCGGCCTGGCTGGCCGTTTCACGAACCCTTTGCAGGTCTGTCAGTTGCACATGTGCTTTGCAGAACAGTCCAAGCACACTTGTTTGACAGGCACAAGCAAGCATTGCAGTGCGCTGAGGCTTTCATTGTTGTCATGGTCACGGCTCAGGGTCTGGACAGCATGATGTTGACTTGACAAGGTGTGCAGGCAGGCGGTGCAGCCTCTTGTCAAACAGGGCCTGTACAATCCACCCAGCACCTCCTCACAGCAGCTACCTGGCAGGTAGCCATGCGCTTTGCACTGGCCTGGACTTCAAAGGCATTGTGCTTACAGACTGTTTGACCATTGCTGCAGGTACTTGACACCTTCAATTTGCCTTGCAAAACTGCAGCCTGGCAGGCAGCCATGCTGGCTGGGTGGCAGCATTCAGCGCAGCAGCGCGTGCAATCTGTCACAGCACCCAGAGCAAAAGACTTCAAAGCATGCCATCAAGCAAGGCAAGCAGCAGCTGCTTTGCTGAAGTTTCTAGTGCACAAAGCGCCCAATGATGGTGATTTGAGGCAGACTGTGTGGACCCACATGAAGGACCTGCAGAGCCTGACAGGGACCCAGAGCACTGAGATGCAAACTGTTGTCTTTGACAGTAATGAGGCAGGCATATTGCACCAACACCTGCGAGCAGACTCTGACGAGGTACAGGCTGCAGATGTTGCTTACTGATAGCGTTGCAGTTTCTCATCACCAAAACTGTGATGTCTTGTTGGTGAGACCCTCACAAGATGTAAGCTTGCTGGGGTCTGCTCGTCTTTGCATCCCTTGCGGTGCTGGCCTGCAGGTTGTAGCCAGCAAAGGCTTCATTCTGGCCCATTGCAGCCAGCTGAATCTTGCTGAACAAGAGAAGTTTCTTCGCTTGCTTCAGCATGCCACGCACATCAACACCTTCCCTGGTTTGCAATCTGTCAATGCGAATGGTGGATTTTGGAACCATCAAAAAGATAAGCAAGACTATGTTCCTCTGTCAGAGTTCATCATCTCTTCATTGGCAGTGGAGTTGGCCTCAGATCAGTTGGCTGATGCATGGGGCATCCGCCTGGGGTCAACAGCTGATGTCAGTTGCTTTAGGGAAGCTCTTGCTGTGAATTTGCCCAGTAGCCTGCTTGTTCGGTACGAGCCTGAGCTCAACATCACCCACAGGCCAGATCATCTTAGATTGCTAGAGAATCAGAGCAGCAGCCTCATCACTTCCCATGCAGCACAGCTGCCAGAGTGTGGTTACTACAATGATGAAGGCGATGAGCAAAGCACTGTTGACTACCGATTATGTCCAGCAGTCACTCAAGATGCCAGCTTGTGCAGCATGGGGTCAGCTAGTGCAGTGAGTCAGTCTGATGATTGGTGTGGTGAGTGCATCAGGCGCAGACCTGAGCGGCTGTCCATGTCACCTGCTGTAGATTCTGGAGCCATAATTGTCAGCGAGTTGGGGACATCAGTACCCTGGCATGTCGAGGATAATTGCAGGTCCAATGCATTCATTGCTATGAAATTTGTTGACTGACCATGCAAAGCATCATAGCTATGTATGGTCTTCAGGGGTTCGTTCAACCACTTGCTGTTCGGGGCTGCCAAGATCTGGTATCTTGCTCCACCTGACTTTGGGGCCAAGTTGACAGCAAAGCTGGGAACACAGACACCTGCTCAGCTCTTCACCAAGACCTTGTTCACACAATTGTCTGGAGCAGAGTTGAGGGAAATGGGTGTGCGCCGTGTCTTGCAGCAACCTGGATATATGATGCTCACTTGCGCGGTGAGTGTTTGCCCTAGTATGAATGACTTGTCTCGCTTATCACCTGTAAAATCAGCTGGCTAGCAGAGTACTACAGCCTGGCTGAATTAGAATACAATCAAAGTCTCTGAAACAACATATAGCACTGGGTCATGACAACTGGCATGGCGCAGGGATACACCTGGCACGCAACCTGTTCTATAGGGTTCAGCATTGCAGAAGCAAGCAATTTCTTCAACCATGGCATGGGCTTGACAGTTGGTGAAACGACAGAAATGTACTCAGAGCTTCACAAGATGGCAGAACAGGCATGTCAACAGCACCCACAGCTTTCTGAGGATGTAAAGGTTGTTGCTAATGAGGCAGACAAAATGTTGTCAGGGGCTAGGGATTGCCAGCTTCTTTAGCATGTCAGTGCTGAGACTCACACATTATCACAACACATTGACAAGCTTGTGTGCAACTTTGCTGTTGACAAAGCATGAGGTGCACGCTCTGTACATCATAGTCTACAAGCTTTTTGCTACATTCTGACACGTTCTCTACAATGTAATGGTTAAGGCTATGACATGCCCTAAATGCGTATAGCACTTGACACATCCAGACTCATCACACCATCACGACTTAAGCCTGTAATTTGTCCAGCAAAAGTAAGACATGCTGCTAGATTCCGTCTTGAAGCCCCCTCACTATGCGACAGCAGCACATGCGTATGTTCAGTGAGTTCATGTGTTATGCTGATGCACAACACGGCGCCATCCTCTGCAAAATAAAATGTGTATTCCCTTCTTGCGCAGATGCACATAATGTTGGTGTTTGCTTGCCGAAGCTTCATAAACCTCATTGATGAATGAGGTTTTAGACCCCTGAGAGAATCAACAATCTTGATGCACGGTCAGCCTGTCAAGACAGCTGCTATGATTCCGTTCCAAGTGAGGTCGATTTCAATAGGCGACTGCTTGAAAGCAGCCTACTGTAATCCGCCTGATTCAGTGTTGAACAGTGCAATGACATCTAGTTTCAATCAAGAGGCAAATGCCATGTGTACAACATGATCACATTTTCCCCAAAGTTTCTGTGAAGATCGGCAAGACTCCGCTCCCTAATCTCAATAGCCGACCTTTGATTTTTACTAGAACATCGCCGTGGTCATGGTAGTAATCATCGGCATACCTTCTTGGTAATTCTGCCGATTGAGTTGCCGTTCGCCAGGTTGATCCATGGTCAGTCAGCTCTGCCCTCAAAGCCCTGTGGTTCCCCAAGCCAGTACCGCTCTAGTTGTACCTACTAGAGACGCATGGCCGGAATCACATCCTTGCAATGGCAATTTCTTGATGTGGCATTCACGATACATATATTCAAATGACAATCTAGCAAGCAAGTTCTGCTGATGTGCTGTATGTCACAATCAATGAAGACCACTGTTTGTGATCGTTGAGTCCAATACTAGAAGACCGACCCTCTTTGGCAGCGTCAATTTTGTTTTTGCAACTTACATATGAGGAGACAGACTACAGCTCAGCCAACATGATGCAACTTGCATGCCAAATTTGATCTCAGCTGACAGGGGCCAGCTGAGCTGACACCTGCATCGACAAGTTGCAGCTGAGCTGACAGACCAAATATGAGGAGACAGACTACAGCTCAGCCGACATGATGCAACTTGCATGCCAAATTTGATCTCAGCTGACAGGGTGCAGCTGAGCTAACGGCTGACTTGACAAGTTGCAGCTAAGCTGACAGACCACAGCTCCAGCTAAGCTGACAGACCACAGCTCAGTCAAACACGATGCAGCTGAGGTGACAAGTCTCATCTGAGCTGACAGGGTGCAGCTGAGCTGACATGTTGCAACCAACCAGACACGTTGCAAGTGAGCTGACAGCTGAGTTGCCATGTTGCAGCTGGTCTTGTGCCTAGCAATGTGTGTCACTGACAGACCAATACACTAGTGTGTTGCCACACACCAATGATCGCTTGTGCTATGAAAGTGAGCAGCTGCTTGTATGAACGTCAATTTGTCCATCTTACAACGCATATTTTCAGACTCGATACAGTCGGCGATGCTACACAAGATTCAAATCACCTAACCATCACTGACTTTTTTCCAGTTCATAGTCAAACCAGTTGCAACTACTTTTTACATGTCTAGCTTTCCTGAACATCCCTGTCCATGTTTGATGCCCATGTTTGATGCCTGGGCAATCTTGTATGTGGAGCAAACGTGGCAAGCAGGACACACTTGAGGGTGATTGCAGCTGCAGCCAGACATCCAAGAGCCTTTGTGCAATCAATGCACGCTTTTGCACACAATTGTTTCCATGGTACTTGCATCGAGCGATTACCTCTGCTGTTGGCTGGCTGATCCATGCAGGAAACCCAGTTGCTTGTGCAAGATTTGAATTGTTTGATTGGGAATTCTTAGCAGTTTGTGTGGGCACCATTTGTAGCAATTTTGCTCAATGCTGTTTTGCACTTTTGGGTTTGCCAAGTCCGCAAGCCGCGTCAATTGGTGCAGAGCTATCTAGGCTTGGCTTACGTGTGTGAAAAGCTGGTGAATGTCTCGCCATATTGACAAAGTAAGCACGGCATCTGGCAACATACTTTGAGGCACCTCATCATAAGAAAGCAAATGCCTCGATAGTCCTCACTTTCCAAGCTGCAAGGGCAGCTGGCTGGACCAGGCATCTGTGGTAGCTTGATGTGCAAAAGCTGCAGTGTTTCCTAGTAGGCAGTCTGGTGGACTAGTATGATGCTGAGTGCGGTCTTCAGCAATGCTAATAGATTGCAATGGCTGCAACAACATTCAAAGGAGTCAGCTGCATGTCCCAACCAGAGAGTGTACATCCCAACCTGAGACAAAGATACCTGAGTGCCTGTGCGCCTCTCAGCTTAAGCCCACGCCTGGTGAGCACAGTGGAAGCTGTCAAAGGTCACCAAGCAATAGCTTCCACGCCTGAAACGTGAACCACCTGGAATGTAGACATCCAGGACTTTGCCCCATCGTGTGAAATAATCCCGAACTTGGTCCACTGCAAGTTTGTCTGGGGACGCTACATACAAGCGTGGTCCAGCACCATACTGTTGCTGTGGAGGTGCTGCTGCATTGAGCTTTTGGTTATGTGATCCCACTATCACACCAATTGCTGCTGATGCCATTTGTCTACTCATCTGAGAAGCGAATCTGCTTCAGGATCTACCTCCTTTACTGATTGGGCTGCTCACACACTATTGCTTTTCATGGCATAAACTATCTTTGCATGACAAGCAAGCAAGGCCGTTGCAAATCTTGCCTATTTTTCTCTTCTGGTGACTACAATGTCAGGAATGCATTGCAGGAGACACCTTTGCAATCAAGAGGATGACTGGGAGAAGAGACGTCTGGCTGCTGTCAAGCGACTCAACAAGTCCAACACAAGGGGCAGACAAACTCAGCCACAACCATGGACATTGCAATACTACATGCTGGAATGGCATGAGCATGAGTGGAGGCTCAAACCATTGCCTCATCCAGTGAAAAGCACACATGACCGCCTCAAGTATGCTGCTGAGCATGAGTGGAGCACCCTTGCCTTGCAGACACAGGTGTTTGCTTGCATTTCTGGGCAGTCACACTGACATCCCTTTTGGTCTCAAAAGGAACATAAAGTTCATGTCTCAGTAGTATGACATATGAATCAACAGCTCACTTGTTCCAAATGTGGCTATTGCACAAAGCAGATTGGACATTACAACAGGCATGTCAAGAAACCAGGGGGATGCAAGCGGAAGGAGATGGAGAATTGTGCTCATTGTCACAAGAATTTTGCAGTAAATGGCTCTGGGCTGAGAAAGCATGCTTGCTTAGCCACTGATCTGTTGCCATTTAATACACGTCTTTCAGCTGATTGCACAAGATCTGTTGATGTGGCTTTGTTGCAGCTACAGAAGTTGAGTAAGTACCACCTCAAGCAGCTTGGGTTTGCTGACTTAGACCCCTTGAATGTGGCTGTTGCCGCAATACGATATTTGCACCTCAATCCTGCACAGAGTCAGAACATCACCCCTTGCCAGCACAGTGCCAAGAAATTTGACATTGTGCAGCGCTGTTGCGGTGTTCTTGTGTGGGTTCCTTGGCCTAAGGATGATATCTTACCTATCTTGCTGGATGAAGCTGCTGACATTGTCGAGGGACTTGCAGAAGCTGTGCCATCAAAGCTCCCAAAACGACAGGCAGGACACCTGAAAGGCTATGTGAACCATGTCTTGCGGCCATGCTGGAAGAGCAATCATCCAGAATGGTATGAGGAGATGTATAGAAGGCAACGCCCAAATCTGGTAGAGAACAGGGATGCTGTGTGTGCTGCTGTAACTGCACTTGACTTCAGGTGATGCAACGGACTGGGTTGCATGCATGGGTAGAGTAGTGTGCACGTGGAGCCTGTTATTGTGAGTGGTCTGTGCATCGAATGTATATGTCATGTGTCAAACGTGCCATCTTCACTTTACTTGCCAAAGCTCTGTCACTGGATTCGACTGCTGTGTGTTCCTAATCTGTCGGCCAGCTCAAACACAAAGATTCCAAGTTTCTTCTGAGTGATCTGGAGCCTGTTGAAAGGCTATCATGGGCTTATTTGCTTGGTTGCATAACCATAATCCACTATTAGGTCACCGGTCTGACCAGCAAATCATCAGCTGGCAGCATTGTGAGACACCTGTTGCTAGATATTCAATTATTCAAAGGTTTGCCAGATTTCTGATTGAACTATTTAGCTGTTGCAAGTTGAGGGTTTTCAACCATTTTCTTTGGTGAAAAAAAGAAATCGAATATTCAATTATGACATGTAGGATGTTGTGCCTTATCAAGGGCCAGTCTGGCTTCGTTTCTCTTGCGGAATATCCAATATCCACAGTGGTTCCCCTTGATTTGAGCAGTGCATCATCCTGTATCTGCCAGCATTGTATGTGAATCAAAGTTTGCCAGATATTCAATCATTGAATATTCAGCAAGTTCTCACGACTTTACTTGAGACAATTCTATTGTTGCATGTTGAGGTTTTCCGATCAACCTTTTTTTGGGAAAGAAAATATATCGAATATTGAATTTTAATATGAAATATTCTGCTGCTGATTCAGGGCCGGTCTGGCTTGGTTTCTCTTGTGGCATATCCATTATCCACCATGTTTGTCATTGATGTGAGCAGTGAATCAACATGCACCTGCCTGTGTGGCATGAAAGCTCGTGATGGCGTCTTCTGCCTCTTTAAGAAAGTCTACCATGTCTTGCTGCGGCTGCCTGTGGGGCATCTCTTCAAAGTTGGATTTCAGTCGATTATCGAGCAGCGGTGTTTCCCATCGTCGTCAGTTGCCATTGATGGCGCAGGAAGGGCTTGATAAGGGTAGCTTGGCAGATCTTCGTTCAAGCTAGCTGTCATAGGTTTGAATCTGGTCCAGGTCTGATCCGGGTCAGACCTGGGTCTGACGCAGGTCCAAACCAGGTCTGGACCTGGGTCTGGCTTGTGCTCTTGCGATTCTGCGCTACAATGCGAACATGAATCAAAAGGGATCACTGCTATTCTGTGCGTTCAACGGTTGCCCTCAAGAGCTCGACTTCAAAACAGGTTGGCGCAAGGCCTGTCACAGCAAAGGAAAGTTCTACGGCGCTCTCAAACACAAGTGCGGAACGCCCAGTGGAGAGGTGTCCTGTGAATACATCAGCCGGGCCTTGGCGATCGAACACAAGTTCCAGTTTGTCGACAGAGACAGCGAACAAGGGAAGAAGCTACAAAAAGAGACTGGCTGGATTAAAACAGACTTTGTATGGGTTCCAGAAGATACAACGATCAGGCCGACCAGAGGCGACGTCGGCACAAAACGAGGTCGTGAACATGTGTCTGACATCAACACAGACCAAGAGACAGAGCATGTGTCAAAGAAGCAGGTGCTGTCCTGATCAGCGAGCTTTTGTCAGTCACAGCTTGCATGCCATGCTTCCAGGTTGTCTTGCAAACAGTCACTGCGGAACACAGGCGATTGGCAGGGAAACCCACACAGAGAATGATGAGCTGTGGGCAGATCAGCTGCGCTCAGCGGCCTGCTGCCTGCTTGGAGCCTGTGACGGATTGGAGGCCCAGAGCATCCTGAACCAGCTTGTTCAGGAGCCTGATGCAGTGCTGGCCAAATCAGACCTGAACTCTTGCTTCTGTTCACTGTGTAAAACCTCTTTGTCAATGATGGCATACAAGGTAAGCAGGTGGCAGACAAGAAGCAAAAGTCAGCAGTCTGCAGGACAGCATCACCAGTGTGTTTGCTGGTTGAGCAAATGCTGCACCTTTCCCCAGTGATCATTTTCTGGCTTATGCCATAGGTTCCAGGAGCAACTGTGAGCCCTGACACCCTGTGCTGTTCCCATTGTCGCTCTAAAGGCATGACTGTGGTACGCCTCGCAAGCAAACATCAGTTAAAATGTTGGCTGAAGATCTTGGGCAGCAAGCCAACCTGCAAGGCGCCAGCAAATGTTGAGGTATGCTAGGGGAAGATCTTTGATTGCCCTGTCGCTGATGTACTGCATGTCTCTGAAGTCAATCATCGATGTGCATGATTGACGTGCATGGCTGAGCAGCATCTTCAATGTGCATGTTCAGCAGAAAATTGGTGTATGCTGTGCAGACAGTATGGCCAAAGATCATTCATGGCGTTTGCGCAAGCCAAAGAGTGGACCCAGCAACACTTTTGAGGGGTGTCACTCCTGAGGCGCTGAAAGAGTAAGTCTCTGCCTGCAAAACGCATGTCATTGCTAGCAGATGTCTTGCACCCCCTACATGCCGCTTGATGTTCTGACCAATGCTTGTGCCTGCAAGTGGGTTCACACGCCCTGCGGTTGAAGCAGAAGCTGACAAAGCCCTGGCAGAGAGAGACCCTGTTGCAGCAGCTGTAGATCTCTTTGACCGAGGGATGTACTTTCAGTGCAACTTTGAGCCAGACACTAAGGTGGAATCAGCTTCATGTCAGGTTTTGATGAGTGTGAAAGCTGCTCGTCCAGGCAGTCAGATTTGTGAGGCAGCTCGTGGCCTCACAGACACCAGCCGGACGGGGCTTCTGATGCTGGGCAAGGCTGGTCTTGGCACAAAGTTTCATGTGGACAGGACCCAGGCTGAGAATGTGGCGTTCTCTGTCATTGACAAGCCCAAGGTACATCGTGATCCATACATTCTGATGTCTTGCAGGTGTACATGTCAAAGTGGACGCTTTGACAATGCACAGGTCTATCAATTTAGCTGATTGCAATTTTACGTCTAGCATCTTGCCTCTTTTGCAAAATGTTCACGGTGCAAGATGCAGTTAGTCAATGCTCAATATGTCAATGATGTGTTTACAGGGGAAGTCAAAGGCAAAAAGACATGGGAGCCAGGCTCATTTTGTGCTTGCAAGGTGGTGGTTTGTGCACCCACATGTGGCACGAAGATTTGCTGAGTTTGTCAGAGACAGCCTCCATCATGCAGATGGCTTGCAAGAGTTCATGCCCAAACCAGAGCATTGGGAGCTCATGCTTGCCTTTGGGAGGGAGAATGCCATAGATGGACGAGATGTTGTGGTCGTTCTCAATCAAGGGCCAGGAGACATAGTGTTGGTGCCTCCTGGTTGGCCACATGCAGTCAGCAATGTGATGCCATGTTGCAAGCTAGCCTGGGACCACTATGACCCTAGGCACCTCGCTACCTATGCTGCTGTACACAGGGATGTTGCTAGCTCGTTATTCAGAGGGGACACAGTTGGAGACGATTATATGGCTGTTGGACCAACTGTGAGTCAAGGCATTGAATACTTGTGCTGCACATGACCTTCATGTCGTGGAGTAATGGACCTTCATTTGGTGGACTAGTGGGCCTTAAAGTGAGTCATGTCAATCTTTCTACAACTCATGTTGGCTCAAATGTTGCCCTATTTCGCCCCTCCCTACTGTCCAAGGTGGCAGTTCATTACTCATAGGGTTTTGAACATGCTGTGTCTGAGATGTGGAGTTAGTCATGGTTGGGTCAAGGAACTGACAGCAAGTTGATGTCCAGTGTCTCTATCGGTCTCCACGCAAGCTTGCTCACATACATATCACATAAGCAATTGTCAAGGCAAAGGTTGAAGTTATGCTCGGGCAACAGCTGTATAAGTTTTGATCATGTTCATATGTACCCATGGCAGATGTCATCATCAGGCTGGCAAGCATAGAATGCATTGTGAGAATGTGCTGAGCATAGACGCATTACTGTACATGAGCAGCCTTCTGAGCAAATGAGGTTGTATTAGAGGCGTTGGTGAGGTGACAAGGGCATGCGTGACAGCAGCTGGGACTGGGCAACGCAACTACGCCCACTACTACGCTATAGGCTATAGCACTTTGCCGTCAATTCTATTCATCTTACCAGCTTGACTGTCAGCTCAGCTGCAGCCTGTCAGCTCACCCGTAACTTTGCATTGCCATCTGATCCAATTCGTCATCTCAGCTGTAGTTTGTGTGCTCAGCTGCATCCTGTTGCTTTAATATAACTTGTGGTCTCAGCTGCAACGCAATTGCTCATCTGCCAAAGAACACACCACGACGGCGTGTAAAGGCGCACTCTTAGCTGCCTTGAGGCGCATTGCGCTGTGATCGAACACCTGACAGCGTTGTCACGCCTCAAGACTTGCATGAGGGGCTATGTACTTAATGCATGACGAAATTGCCACATGTGATGACATGTACACGACATGCATCAGCGTCACATGTGGTGATAGCATGTCATCACGTTGTTTGACACAGTGTGTTGCAAACACATAGCCTCGCACGCACACGTCATGGCACGACCTCACGTTGAGCTCCTGGTTTGTATTGCCTGATGATAAAACATGTCACAGGGTTTTGACAACTTGTGGTGTGCGTTTGAGGCTATCTCTCCCACTCTAATCGTAGGGCAAAGCAGCCCAGATCAGCCAAAGATGTGCTCATGAATTGGAACATGCATAAGAGGCTTTGTCTTGTTGACGGCAGTTTTGGGCCAATAGTATGATCATGCCTTGAGGACCACAGGCTAAATCTAGGTGATCGCGACAACAGTTCAAACGAGTTGTCATATGGCAATGCAGCCAGCCTGTGAAACAAGACAGGCAGACAGAGAGTGCAATGACAGCACAGCAAGACTGCACTGCATTCTGTTGTTGCTTCTGCAGCCATAAGACCAGCAACTTTATTGCTGCAAAATCAATACAAAGTGACAAGAGAATCAAGATTGCCAATGTCATGCAACTGCTGATGCACTTGCCCTCATCTCACCATATGAGTCCAGCATGAATGCGGAAGAAGAAGATGCTTACAGCAGAATGAAAATCTTTTGCACTGCAGTCAGACCAGACTGTGATTTCTCCAGCTGGAGAGCGCAGACATGCGAGAAGAAACGATGCATAGAATACCTGCACCATCCGACTGGCTTGACTCTCCAGTCTCCAGGAGCTGCACATCTTGCTGTGTTGGCTTTGTCAAGCCAGAAGCAATTCAGCAACTGCATCATCAACGACAGCAAAGCAGTGTCAGCAGCAAGTTGTTCCAGTGAAACTGAAGCTGGTGATGTGTGTCTAATCATTACCAGCTTAGACAAACTTGTTGTGCAGCTACAAAGGCACATATGTGAGATGCAAACATATCACAGTGATGCTGCTCACAACAATGCAGTCCAATTAACTTTATCAATACAACCCAAGATTGCTCAAGTGCAGGATGTGTGCAGCTACATCCAGATCACAGCAGACCATTTAGTCATGCAGCAGGAAGACAGTCTGATGAAAAGAGCTACAAAGCTGCGTTGCCAGCTGCTCCTAGCCACTTGTGCTGTATTCGCACAAAAACTGCTGCACAAAGGGTCTTACACAAGTGGCTACAGACAACACTGTTTTCACACCCTTATCACAGAGCTGTTGCAAACAGGACCTACCTCTGCAGCTCTACCTCTTTTGGTTGAACCGCTGCTACCCCGTAGTTGGAAGCGCGAGCTAGACAAAAGTAAACTGCTCAAGGGGGACATAGAGACAGACCTGTACTCCACAGCTGTTGCACAAGAGGATATCATGCAGGGAGAGGAGGAAGAGGGCTCAGCACCGTCAGATGGCTTCCTGGTTGCAGACGCTGATCCAGAGCTGACGCCTCGAAAGATGGAACAGATTCTGGATGCGATGGACCTGATCCCCCTGTATGTCAGGCAAAAGGTTGAACTGGAAGTGTCTAATAGTCTTGCTGAGGGCTCATCTGCCTTCAAGTCATGCATTGAGCGGCTGGCAGCCAGGTTTGCTGACAAAGCTGCACATAAGGCTTGGTTGTCAAGTTTGCAGCAAGTTGTCATGGGTAGATGATACTCAAATCTAGGGTGACACCGAAGACAAGCTTGATCTACAATCACATCAATGCTATATGCAGAGAGATGTAGACTGGTTGGCTGAGAATGGCAGGACGCTAAAGGAGAACATAATGCAACAGCAATTGGTTGTCCTGTCAAATTTTCAAGACAAGCTGACATACATGATTGCTGTTGCGTCCAAACCAACACAACCTGTCAAAAGGTGACGGACAACTGATACAGATGAGTTCGATAACCTTACACACAGACCCTGTGACTGATGTGCACTGCAGCCACAGCACATATGCCCAGTTCCAGCACAGCGCTTGGATGTGCATCAATGCAAGCACAATTGGTGCCTGACACTTGCTGCATGCGGTGGCTGTTGACTGAGAACATGGTCAGAAAGCATGTTGCTTTGGCGACGGATGCTGAGCACTCGTGCTCATCAAACACTGCTTCTTCTGTTGGTAAAGACAGACTTCGTGACTGATGTGCGCTGGAAACACAGCATATATGCCCATTTCTAGGACAACACTCATATCTGCAAAATATCAATGCATGCACAGCTGACTGTCACTTACTACCTGAGATGTTGAATGATCATGTATGTGTCAACCCCAACTAGTTTCGCACGAATTTCGTATTCTAAGGAACTCAACCGGAAACCATGCTGTCAGACGAACGAAGCGATCTAGAACGACTTTGTCATCACGTGCCAAACGGATTTTGCGACCACATGCTCTCAGTTCAAACGGTTCTGCAAGCGATTCAAGCCAGTCTCAAAGAAGAATCAGCACAGCACTTGCCTTGTCATGCTATGATGCCTGCTCAGGACCAACAAGCATGTACTCTCAAGAAGCGTGAGCAGCCTGCAATTGCAGCTGATTCAAAGACAGATGTCCACACCTGTAACATGGTACAAGCTTTGCAGCTACACCACTTGCACATGCCACCCTTCCTTGTGGCTGAGACATGACAAAACAGCCCTCAATTTCTACACTTGTCTTGAACACAATTAGGCCAAGCTTCTTTGCGGACTCCTTTGAACTGCTTGGCGCAGCACGTCAATCTTTGTGAATGTCTCAGTATTAAGAAGGTGGTCAGAGAGAAGCTCTGCTGAATCTGTAACAGATTGGCTGGCTGTGGGTGCTACATGACAAGCTGTGGCCCCAGAAATGTGGTAAAAGGTTGTCGAATCAGCTTTTGAACTCACTGTGCTTACGTGAAGTCGATGGACGCCTGTTTGACCTTCTCACATTCATTGGTCTTGCATCTTGATTGCCTCCTTGAGAGACTTGACTGCCTGCTCCTGCTGTGACAGCAGTTTTGGCCTGACTCGTCGCTACTTAATCATGAAGCAATGTGCAAAAGCATTGTCTTGTGCATTGCACTATGTAACTGACTTCACCATTGGCAACAACAGGTGCATAGGCATATTCAGCCACACTGAAACCAACTTGAACAACAACAGTGCTGCAAGCATGCTTCCGACCATGAGACAGATGCTATGACCTGATCTTGAGCAGTGACCAGTCTGCCACACATAAGCATGTAATGTACACACGACAAGAAACTCACCAAAAGCACTTGCATCACGCAGGGTCCATGTGTTTAAATAAACGGCATCATGGTCACAGAACGCACTGCTGCCACCCTTATTCACTCCCATATACCCTGCACAACATCATTCTCAAGCAGTTTATTGACTGGTGGCAAGTGCTTAGGACTTGCTATGACATGTGTGTTGCAGGCGGTTATTGAGCAGCGCAGCGTCCATATAGCGTCTATAATGACCTCAGCTTGACTCAACAAGTATGCAGCAAACTTGGCCTGAAAGCAGTTGTCAAGCATGTTGCTGACAGAACTTGTATAAGACTTTGACTACTCCTGTAACTACACTTGCAGATGATGCTGGCCATTGCAGCAGTCTTGCTGTTGCTGCAAGCACAGGTGTGGTGACCATGGCAGTTGTGGACAATGCACTGTCAGAAGCATTTTGTAGGACCTCCTGCCAAAAAGCTCCTAGACTGTTCTGCCGCTGCAGTTGGGGCATGCAGCCTGTTTGGCCTCTGCTGGGCTGGAATTTGAGGGCTCATCACCAATTGGTGCATATTGCACCACTGTGGCACTGCCTGTGCATATACATGGCACACGCTCTGAGCTGCCAGAGTGAGGTGATCCTTGCTTGTTTAGATGCTGTGATGGTTTATTTGGAATTTGTCTTACCAAATGCATGTATGCAACTCTGTGACAGTCAAAGTCACAGGCAATGGCATGTACATGTCATTAATGCAGAAGGCTGCTGCTTCACCTGGTTGCTACTGGCAAAAGACGCTTTGCCAATTTGAACATCAGTTCAGTGCAGCAAGCAATTGATGCCTGACTAAAACCGCAATGTAACGTGGTGCATGATGTGAGAGGGTGCCAGGAACCTATGAGAATACTGCAGCACTTGCAAGAAGTAAATGCAGAAACGTAACATATTGCATATGGAGCCAGCAGACCTGTTGCGGCACGAGAGCTGAATCGCATGGCTGTGCATCCATCCCCAAATTTGCAGTGACATATTGCTGCTGCTGTTGCTGATAAGGCACCGCAACAGGTATAGGAAGATTGTACGTCCTTCCCTGCGCAATTGACAGCACTAAACGTGGTGATTTGTAGACGGATTCTCTGGCAGACATTACTGCAACATGGACCTCACTGCATGCGCATCTTGCATGGCAGACAACATGATGTGCTGTCTGCTTTTGCATGTGCAACAATCGAGACATGAGGCTTGGGTACTTTGCCAGCTCCTTTGTGCTGTTGCACGGAGCCTGCAAGCACACTGTTGTCTTGCATGGTAACATACATCTACAAGACTTCACAACAAGACTTGTTGTGAAGCCGTTACCTGCAGAACGCAGTTCAGTGGCACTACTACAGGCAAGTAGGCTCGTGGAGCTGTACTTGTCATTGCTTGGGGGTCCAATGAATAGGCCAGTGGACAGAGAGCAGGGGTATGTACCCTGCTTGGCAGAAAGCCCATCCCACTTTGGCAACTTATGGGCCGAGGTGCGGAGAGAGCTTGTGGCTTAGATGGGGCAGGAGCTGAGCAGGGACAGCTAGAAGCATCGACAATGTCATCTAGAAAATCAATTTCGCCTGCAAACGCACTGAATCTGCTTGGCGTTTGAAACCTTTTGGTTGGGCACAAAAGGCAGACCGGGAGGAGCTGACTGAAGCCAAAAAAAAGGAAAAGACGCTTGATGCATTGCACCAAAAGCATCAGCATTGTGTTCTATCAAAGTGACCACACACCTGGACTGACATGTCTGCACTCAATGTATCTTGTGTCCATCATTTGTTTGTGTTTGCTAACTCTGGCTTGCTCGGCAATGTGAGGATTTGCAAAACAGACATAACCTATGCCGGTGTTCGTCTGCCGGCCACGCTTATCAACTCTACATTCCAGGTAGACGTTGCGAGGACTCAACTGGAAATCTGCAGAAGCGACAAGAGCAACTGGCAGCAAGTCAGCAAGACGAGCGTGTGCAACAAGCCCCAAAAAAGCCGTGACGATGGCTGCTAGATTTGATGCTGTCAAGAATACAGCACACAGCACGTCGCAGCCTAACAAGCTCATGTCGTCGAATTTGACTATTGCAATGTCACCAGAATTCAAAATCACACGGCTTCCTTACCTGCGAAAAACTGTGACACGTCGGCAGCGTCGGCAGTGTAAGGCAAGCCCCTGAGTTTGAGAAATGTGCCTTGTGCATCGACACGCGGTGACGCATCTTGCTGAAAACACGCAGCCGTGCGAAGCTGGACTTCTGTCTGGGAAGATGGCGAGTTGCACACTCTGCTGTCGTGATAGAGCTGAGAAGCGGTGTCAAGCTCAGAGCTCGTTCTGGGGGCCAGGAGTGGTCGAGAACTGCTGTTGTGCGCGTGTTGCTCACCTTGCTGGCCAGAAGCGGGTGTCATCCGAACATCAGGCACTTTGCCGTGTTTCGCTGCTCCTTAACTAGCCGAGTAAAACTTCGAAGCTGCTGACTAAATGAACTGCAGAGGGAAAGCCACGTCCAAAAAAAAACAGAAGGGTTTCGAATACCGCTAACGCGCTCCCTCGTCAGCCCCGATCCCACAGCTGTCGATGGCCAAAAACGTATTTCCTGGTTTCGGACGCTGTCATACTTTCAGAGTTGGTGTGATTTGTAACCAGCAACCATGCATTCAGATTTGATCCAGGTTCTCGCTGTCTCGCTCTGCACGAGGGTCACAAGCAGTTCAGGACGTGTCTGACAAAGCATCACGTTCTCAAGGAAGCGATGGCAAATGCAGGCCAACTAGTTGTTGTCGCTGCTAACAAAGACTTGGACACGGCTCTTCTGTTGACTGCGGAGCTGTACGACGCGCTGGACAGTTTGAAGTTGCTGAGTATGTTGCTTGAGGGGAAGCCAGACAGATAACAGTGTTGCCGGTCACCCCCTCTTGCATGCAAATGAATCTTGCCTTCAGGTGCTCAAGAAGGTGTACTTGACAGCAGAAATGACCAGCACTGAAGGAGATGCGTATATCAGAGTTGAGAAATTCTGTGGGCTCCAAAATATAAGCCCGGCCATGTATGAGGGGCTCTGAAACAAGTTCTGTAAAGTGCTCGGCAGTCCAATCACAACACCCGCATAACACCACATCATCTCATGCAAATAGTACTCACGATCTGCAACATGTTGCAAGCATCTATCTTGCATTGAGCTGAGAAGCATTGACATTTACACGGCATTTCAGTCACATGGCATTTCTGTCACCAGCAAGCTAAAAAGGTATCCGGTGCCGGCTAGGTATGTATGAAGTGTCATGGACGTCTTCAACACACTTGATGTTGGGCCAGCCTTCACAGCAAAGCTTAACATATCACAAAAGCAGGTGAGTTAGCATGTTGTGACACTGGCAACAGAGCTGCCGGCATCCAAGCATACTGCATCCCTTCAAAGCACAAACAAGAACAGATGCCTTGTGCCATCATGCAAGATGTGTGCAAGCAAACATGCAGTCCATGACACTACATCATAAGTTGCCGCAATTCAGCATCAGGTCAAGGTCTACTGCGTAACATGCAATCAATCACAGGTTATCCTTACAAACCTTTACTCATTGATCAGTGACATGTTGGGCCTGAAGTGCTGGGTGCTATCAGGGTTATGTGCTCTTTGCAATCAATTGCTGATTGCCTTTGTCATGTCCGCTGACTCTGACTTGCATGCTCTGGACCTGCTATTTGGTGTTGCAAAGTGCATCATGCTCTTGATGTCATCTGTGGTTTGGCTATGCCAAGCAGCTTCTGGATCTGTGTATCATTGCGGCAGCATTAAGTGACTGCTGTGCCCTTTTGTGGCAGGCAAGCAGTGTCTGCTGTAACCTATCATAAGACATAGGCATGCGTTGTAGCATATCCTGAACATATGCATCGAGATTCATATCATGCGCAGTTGGGCTTCATCATTGTATCTGCCCATGCTGCCAAACATCAATAACTCTGCATGTTCCTGCCAGATAATGCTGTGCATTTGTCAGTTGCCACATGGACAAATCAAGCATCTCTAACAGCAAAGGGTTTGCAGCTGCATTAAAGGTTTTCGGGTGCTGCAGCCATTGTGGCAACAGTGCTCTTGGCAAGGCTGTCACAGCTGGTTGCCTCAGCAGTCAGCTTTCTGCTGAAGAAGCAGCCCAATTGTCAAGGGCTGCAGCAGAATGCCATGGTGCAGTCCTTTGATGCTCTTGTCACCATTACTGGGACAATCGTGGAGCTGCTTCTGGTGGCTTTGCAGCTGATTGGCTGCTCCAAGAGGAGATACTTATGAGGTTCAAGGTCACACTGCTTGATTACATGGCCACATGCCTCGTGGTGCTGACCATATTCATGCAAATATTATGGCGCAGCCTTGCCGACTGTCAGGCATGCCAAACTTCATGTTTTGGTGCTAATGGCTCTGTAAACACCATGATACTTTCTGACGTCACAAATCCATTTTCGGCCATTATGCTGGCCATTATGCAACCGTGAGGAAGACAGCTCCCGTAGACATTGGTGACTGGCTACAGCGTACAGCTTCAGCTGCAACTGAGAGATCTACCTTGCTGCCAACAGCCAAGCTTAGCAACAGGATTGCTCCAGATGTTGAGCGATCTCCTGTGCGAGGTATACAGGTCATCAGCAGGGCTGCAGCACTTAGGTCCCTGCAGCACGTACTCAAATTGCGCCTTTTCTTGCAGTTTCAGAACTGCATCCATGCTGCAACTGAGTCTTTGCAGGATAACATTCAGAAAATCCTCTTTCAGCGAGCGACCTATGCTAAACTTTTTTGCCATTTATCTGTATATGATATAGGCAAGACACATGGGCGTCTCAGCACCTCATTTCCATTCAGCAAGCAGTCTATGCTCAAAATTTTGCAGCAATTGCGATGCATGCTGAGCAATTGACCTCTTTGCACGCAGGCATGACGATTGTGAGGGTCGTCACCTCAAGCAGAAAGAGAAAAGCTAGGCCTACACATGTGTCAGTCTTGACGCTGCAGAGCAATCAATGACATGCTGATGACATTTACAGTGCCAACATGATGTCGCGATTGGTTGTTGCCTGTTGGCTTGCTTGGGAAGGATCTGAACGGTCTTTTCCTTTCATCGATTGGCCAGCCCACCCTTGGAGTTGGCATGCAGTCATATGCAACAGTCATTGGTGTGCTGGAATCTGCAGCCTATTGCATCATCATCAAAAACATGTCCTGAACATATCTCAGGCAGCAGTCACAGGCTGTGCACATGATATACAACTGCATCAACCACTCAGATGTGCATGAATGCTCTGCACACTTGACCGCAATACTGAATTTGGGCATATCTGTTGGTGTTCCAGTGCACCTCAGTCACAATGCTATGTGTATCATCAGACGAGGCAGTGGTTGCTGTGCTGAGATGCGTAGCATCATTGACATGATCATCAAGTGACCATCTTTTCATCTCGATCAAAACCTCACTCAGCAAGCATTACCCGGTTGTGCTTATTTTGATGCTCTGCAAAACACACGCATTTTGGTGCCAGTCCAGATCACAAGGATTGTGCATCGCGTTGCATGCAGCAGTCGTCGCTGATCTGCAATTTACAGCGCGCTACACCGTCAATGTAGCATCATGTCTGAGTGAACAGCCACAGGGTGTGAGAACAACACCAACTACATCAAGCACTCATACATGCTTGCCTTGGTATGATGCACATCTCAGCAATGTACTTGGGGCTGGGTGCATATGCTGTGATGGTTGTGCATATCAGTCACAAGGACTTTTTACAGCTAATGAGCCGGGTTGAGCAGCGAATGTCATGAGCAGAATGACTCCGTCAGCCACCATATGCAGCAAGTGCCCACCACTTATGCTTCTATCGATGTTTTGCGCATCTGTCTTCTACACTTTGTTCCGGTCACATTGGTCACACGGCTTGTGTCTCAAGTCAGATGGTGCAGTCGCTGGCAGGTTTCGTTTTGCAACGTAATTCCAAGTCAATTGAGCATGTTCTCATGAGCACACTCGATTGTGCATGCATCGGTGTCTATTCGCAGCTGAGTTGGGTGTGTGATTCAATATGACGTATTCCCAAAAGGCATATTCAGCTTGCAATGTAGTGTATGTATTGCTGGACTTGGATCTGAGATCTTTTTCTGCTTGTACAATCCGTGGAAATGGATTCTGCAACAAAATAAACGTTGCAGCTGATCCTTGATCACCTTGAACTGTTTTGCAAAGACTTCCTAAAAAGAATGCAAAAGGCAAGCGACAATTCACAAATACATGACACCTGCATAGTCCAGTCGCTGCATTGCACATGCTCTGGAGCTCTCTCAGTTCCCTTGAGGTCTTTTTGGCCTTTCGTATAAGCTGTTGTTCGTCAGGCTTTGACACAATGGATAACATGCTCGGGCCTTAATGGTCAAATGCTGGTCTTCATTCTTCTGTGTAGAAATGGCTGTCCAGCTGACAGTGTGCACTTGAGCTAACATGCAAGAGCTGTGCTGAAACAATCAAGATTACAGCCAAAACAATGAATCACAGCTGTGAGAAGACAATTGAGCTGAAATACAAGCTGACAGGCGGGCGGAGGAACAACGAGAATGACCGAGCTGGACAGGTCTGGACGGCATGCTGCTGCATTAGAAAAGGCAGAGTAGGCATGAGCTGCAATGCAGTGTTGCGAAGCGTCCAGGATAGCTTGTATGGCTTTGTGTTGATTAAGCCTTCCAAAACACCTGGCAACCTCTTTGAGCAAGGCAGCAACTTGCCAGCAGGTGCATATTCTACTGAGCAGCGGTTTCCAGACCGCATATGAAACTGTTCCCGCAAGATGTAGATGTGCAGTCAGTGCTTAGATCTGAATGCTGTGAGACACAGGCCCACACAATGCATGGCAATCTCAATGAAGGCATCTCAGGCTTCTGCGCTCCCTGCAAGGTCCAGCACGGGCAATCAGGGCCAAAATGGGCAGGGCAGGAAAGTACTGGTGCTGACAGACACCAAGAAAGCCAGACTGCAAAGACTTGAGCTTGTCCTAGCTTTGGTCGCCGTTACTACACAAAGTGAGACCTGCCTTGCGCCACAATGCTGGAAGCATACCAGGTATAGCTGCATCATATCAAGGGCTGCTGATCTTTTGGTGTAGGGGGCTAGCTGGCATCATCTTGGAAGCCATTATAGCAACAAGCAGCTCCAGCACCAATGTTTGTCTTAGAGTGCAGCTGATGCATGCAGCTCCTGATGCAGCATTCCTGACTTGTTTAGAGATTGCGTGCATCCTTCTTGCCCCACCTTGGCTGACAAGGCAGGCGTCAGACTGCTGCTCATGTCTTCTGCCTCCTTATCAATTGTGAGGTATTGTTGTTGATGTTGCTCTGCAATGTTGATGCGCCATTACTGTGACATTTCATTGTGCAGAGGTGTTGTGCCTCGTGCTTTTGCAGCTTTTGTGACTATTTGAGGTATGATCATACAATCTCAGTTGATGATGCAATAATGTGTTGCAGATGTCAGCACACCAATCACTGTTGCGTCTGGCTAAATGCTGCGTCTAGCGAGATGTTGGCCGTCATGGTGGCCAACACCATTTGGCATGTTGGTCACCATTCACAAGGAGTGCCATATGATCTTGTATGTGAATGTGGGTTTCAGTACTATTAGTTTCAGGACATTGCAACACTCTGACACGTTTGGCAGCTTATGTTGCAAAAGTAGAAAAATTGATTATTGAAATATTTGATAGTTACAAGATTGGGTTTTTGAATATTTGTACCTTTCAGTAAGAAACCTGTGTCAAGTTTGCCATGACCCTGAGCGATTGGTCCTTGTTTGTGCTGCTGTGGCTGATCATCTCTACAGTTGCTATGCAGATTGTTGTGGAGTGTCCCCCAGCGTATGTGATGCATTGCAACGCTAACAAACATGTGACTGATGTGCACTGGAATTATAGCAGCTGTAGTGCAGCTCAGATGTGCATAAACTCAATGCAAGCACATCTGAGTGTGTGCAAGCATTTCGGCTCATGAAAGCTGTCTCAGACGACTCGACAACAGACATAGTCAGAGACCCACTAGTTCAGGATGCTGTCTTAACAAAATGCCGTTCGATGAATCGGGGTCATGGGTGTTCACAACATAGTTTGTGTCCCAGGCTTTTGTTATGTAGCAATGGAAACCTGCAAGGCACTGTTTCCGTCAAGCCCAGTCATGGGGCTCAACAAGTCCAGAGTACTAACAGTCTATGGCTTGGCAACCTAAAGCATCACTGAACCCCTGTTGTTGATAGCAGCTTCAATATTGTCAAGTCTCTCATCACCAATTGATATGAACTGGAATGGAAAGGCAGGGGTCAGATGCAAGCAATTCATTGCGGATTTTGCAACATGCTCCATGTCAGCCACTTGTGGTCAAAAGGCTAGACATGAAGAGCTGCCAAAGACGTTAGCTTCCTCAGTCATGTGCCGTTTGCCTTGAACGTATGATCACAACACTATACAACACTCAGATGTGCCGAAAAACCCATGTCAGCACATCTGGCTGCATATGGTGATTTGCTGACTAAGACACAATGGTCACGAAAGATGATCAATTGATGCAGTATGCTGCACAACCTAGCTGTTCTAGATCTTTCACAATCTTATGACTTTTACAGTAGTGACTGTGGGAAAGTGAGGCAAAAAGAGCATGGATGCTGATGGAGCTTGCTGCCAAATGAGATTGCAGTTGTACTGATGAGTACTTCCGGCCGGTAGTACTGCATTGGTGATGGATGCGCATGGCAATATTTTTGAGCACAACACAGGGACGCGTTTGCTGTCAGTCACTCTGCACATGCAGATGTCTGCCTCTCAACTTCCCTGCATGCTTGCGACAATACTGGTCCAGCAACTTATACACAGTCACTTTGACAATCTGATTTGCAATTGCAAACATGAGCAGATCTATGTGTCTTCCCAGCATACATGACATGTCACTGCCATCCTGGTTTCACCGTCAGACTTCTTGTACAAACTTTGGACTGGCATAGAAAGCAGTAACATCAGCTCAGCTGTATGATGTCAACTCGATCAGCTCAGCTCCATGCATTCAGCTCAAGTGCACTTTGTCAGCTCAGCTGCCACTTGTCAACTCAGCTGTCAGCTCAGCTGTCGGCAGCACCCTCTTATCTGCAGTGTGGTGTATGGAACTTTGTTGCGAATAAATCAAGAAGTAATTGCTGCAGTGCATGAAGCCCAGGGCTGGGTCTCGAGGTGCTTCTAGCATTGCAGCTGCAGCAGCTTGTTACTGGCTGCATTTGTTGTTGACTTTGGCATTGAGCATAGCTGCTCATGCAGTGCAAGAAAGTCTGATATTGCACAATCCCTGCAAGTGTGCAGCAGTGAAATTTGATGTATTGATAGAACCTCAATGCCGAACATGCAATGCAGAAAGTCGCCAGCTACCACTCTTCTAGCCCAAGGAGCGCTGCTATAAGCGGCGCAGTATTGCCTCTGCTGCCTATACACAGCCAGCAATCAGTGGGTCCAGCTGCAACATTCAGGACCCTTGCAATCTGACAGCTGTGCTTCAAACTGTCGAGTTGACAACCTGTCGGCTTTGTTTGCAGCTGGTCAGCTGAGCTGCAGTTTGTTGGCTTGGCTACTTCACTATGTCAGCTCAGCCCTGCTGCAATTTCAGACTGTCAGTTGGCTCTATTGCAGTCGATCAGCATGAGGCACCACGAGCATCATAATGTTTTTGTATCAAATCAGGAAGGTAAACAGCGACTGCAAATCCATCTGCCAGCTCAGTTCCACTGCCACTTGTCAGCTTTGCTGCATCCAATCAGCTCGGCTGCAGTGTCATGTGTCAGCAGTGGTTTGTGCGACAATTGCAGTCAGCTCAGCTTAAGCTTGTCAGCGCAGGTGTGGATGTTAACTGTCACCTCGGCCGTGATCTAGAGCTGCCTTGCTTTACCTCGAACATACTGGTCAACATGTCCATTATGTTAGGTTTCTGGCGAAAATCAGTCATTTAAGATGCCGACCAACTTAAGATATGTCAGGTCTGCTACAACCAAAAGCATTGCAGAAGAATTTTTGCAACCAGATGCTACCTTGATTCCACATTGAACTCACCTTCACTGGGCAGATGCGCTTGATTAAAGTATAATGCTCAGATGTGCAGAACATCAATGCAAGCACAAGTGGGTGACACTTGCTGCGTATGGGGCTGATGATTCTGACAACATGGTCAGAAAGCACGATGCATCGATCATGAATATGCTGTGCATAATCAATCAGCGCTTCATGTTACGATACATACTGTATGACTGCTGTAAGTTGGAATAACAGCAGCATATATGCCCACTTTCACTACTGTGCTTAGACGTGCACAACACCACTGCAAGCACAATGGAATATGCTCATGAGACATCATCAGTTCATGGTGAGAGTTGCAGATTCAAGCTCAGCAACCACTGATTCATCTGACTTGACACACAAGCCTTATGACCAATGTGGCCTGAAAGTAAGTACAACGCTCAGACGTGCAGCACATCAATGCAAGCACAACTGGGTGACACTTACTGCGTATGGGGCTGATGAATGAGAGATTCTGCTCACAAAACATTATCGGCTCAAAATGCAATACGCTGTGCAACCCAGCTCCATGTGACTGATGTGCACTGCGACCTCAGCAGCATATGTGCCCAGTTCCAGTCCAGCGCTCAAATGTGCATAAGGCCAATGCAAGCACAATTGCGTATGCTCATCAAAGATCATCAGTCGATGTGTTGAATTATGACGCACATCCCAGCTTGCGTATGCACATCTGAGCTGCACTAGAGCTGGGCTGATATGCTGTGGTTCCAGTGCACATCAGTCACGTGCTTGTTAGCGTTCCAATGCATCAGAGACGTTGGGAGACCCTCCCCAACAATCTGCATTCAAATAGTAGAAATGATCAGTCACAAATGACCAATTTGTGGATAGGAATCGTGACAAACTTGACACAATTTTCTTACTGAAAACAAGCATCGTTTAGAAATCCAATCTTGCAACTACTAAATATTTGAAAATTTAATTTTGCCTGGTTCTGCAAAATAAGATGCCAAAGATTTTCGAAATTGCTTGTGATTCTCGGCAGTTCGAGATTCCGGACATGTTTTAAATATTCAATAATACTAGAATCTCCAGACCTTCACATGGAAGATCACCTGGGTATGACCGACGTGATGAATCAGCAACATGATGTATCAAAAATGATCTGTACCGAAAGGTGGACACGAAGACAACGTTTGTGATAGATTACAATATGGTCTCCAACCATTTAAGGCGGAAATTACTGCAAAGGATCAGGCAGCATGAAGACGAACGACGAGGAGATCAAGAAACACTCAAGCTACAAGCAATTCTTTGTCTGAAATGCAAATATTTGTTCAGTGTTGCTGTACAAAGGCTAATGTAAAGAGCCAGTTGTACAGGGCTTCAGCAAATCTACAAAATGCATTACAAACCAGCTGTGACCAAGAGACTACCTAGCAGTTGTGTGAGTGACTACACGACTTCGTACTCGGTGTCACTGGCAGCAAAGTCTATGAGTGTTCTGATCAGGTATCCTTTTGTGGCAGACTGTGGTGCATCTTGCTTCATATGGTGTTTGATGAGCCCAGCCTAGTCTGCTTTTGACAGCTTGTCAAAGCGCCAATTCTTGGCTCTCCTGAGCACACCCAGGGTCCATGAAGTCTGCAACCCCTAAGCTGCCTTGAGAGAGGGTTGACGCTGGATCAGACAGGTTGCTGCTGCTGACCTTGGGACTTGCAGCCCTTCCACCTGCACCATTGGGCAGCCCAGTCAAGAGGCTGCTTGCATTGCTCAAGGCACATATGGATGCACATTTTGTGTACTTCCAATACTGTTGAATGGAAAGAAAGGTGGGAGTATTACCAATCACTTGTTGCTGTGTGTTAACAAGTGCTGTAGCAAGACATGTCTTCATGACCTCGTCACTGTCATCAAATTTATACTGTGGAACCTTGAGACTGACTGCAATGCATACCTGGTTTGTCAGGTGATCAATCACTGCCTGCTGTGACAGCTATCTCATCAACAGGCACATGAAAAGGCAGGATTTCCAGCGCCTGGATGACTGCCGGTTTATGACTCCGCCTCATCACACTAAGCCAGAAAGGAATGGAACTTCGGGAAAAGCTTACAACATCTGAGGCATTTCAGTGTACTTGAGTTGCTAGATATGAATTTCAGTCGTAACAGATTCCCCATGCTGGCAACAGGTGCATGACAATGCAGTTCCTGCAAATGTGCTATCGCTTGACGGTACAAGGGCATTGATAGCATGATTGCGGTCAGACTTGAAGCTGCAGTTGACCTGTATTTGACTGGTGTTCCTACATGCTACGCCTCTTGAAGCTCTGTCAGATGACAGGCTTCGCTTGTTTGATGGTAAAAGCCAGTCTGCCTTTGCCCTGCTGAGTCAGATCATTTTTAATGGTCATCATCAGAAGGTACTTTTTGTCCTTCTCAAATGTCTGTTCTGTATGCAACTTTTGCACCTGCAGCAAAGTCAAGTCTGTCTTAAGGCCCCTTTGAGCGAGGTATGCCAGCAGCTGTTTTGGCCAGACCACAGATCAGGGACCTGCAAATGTCTCAGAGGTACTGTACCTGCACAAGAATGCCATCCTTTCCGTGATCCCAAGCATACAGCACTCCGAAAGTGTCCTTCAGCATATCCAATGATTTCGCAAATTTCGACTTTCGGGTACAAGTGAACTTGGCAAGGTTCTGCTGCTCCCAGACGCTTTTGGTCCCATACCCCTGCATTATAGATCAGAAGCCTTGGCCGATTGCACACTATATTCAGCGATGCGCAAGTGTGCACTCCACAAGCAAGCTGTTACTGTGCAAGTACCTTGAACGTGAACTGCAGTCCTTTAGCCACAAGCGAATCGAGAATGTGTAGCAAGTCTGCATGTTCTTGCGAGAGTTTGTCCCGTAGTTTCTTGTCACCTTCAGCCGGATGACGCTGCAGCAGTTGCTCTTCAAAATACAACCTGAAGCATTCGCAGCCTATTGATTTGTCGTCGCCTGTATGATCGCTGTGAATTTTGTGAACGTATCTGAGCAGTGTGCCGCACAGATCGCAGGGAAAGGAACGAGATTCTGTATCTTCTACAGAAATGAGCTTGTACATCACCAGGCCCACGCTTGCGAAAAGGCTTCCTGGTACAGGCTGACAACGACGCCTGGGACCTCAATTCCCGCCAGAGAGAGCACCTTAAGCTGGGGAGAGAGAAGAAGAGTGACTGCAGGCGGTGCTAGGGATGTACAAAATCTGAAGACGAGACATAGCATGCTTTTCTGAGCTATCAAAGGCTTGGACAGATGGTGCTGGAAATACCGTCCAAAGCGATCTGGATTTCAACTGAGGGGGCACGTTGATGCATATTTTTCAATGCATAAACGGCCGTGGCAGATTGCCTGCTTGGCCTGACCGCCCTTTCCAGTCATTATACAACAAAACCCGCCAACAGTACGGTCAACCCGTAACCCTGCCTGAAGGAGTTTCACAAGCAATCATCGCATGTTGGCCAACTCCTGACAATGTAATGAGGATACGTGAGGTTGAGGTCATTGAAACCATTCAAAATGCAAGTCCAAATTGGTCAATTGCTACACCTGAGCAAGCAGGCTAACTGGTTCTTGCAGGTGAGCTGATGTGCTACAGCTGAGCTGACTGGTTGTTACAGCTGAGCTGATCAAGTGCAGCTGAACTGACTGATCGATGTAGCTGAGCTGAGTGGTGAGCTGAAAGCAGACAGACTTGTTCTCTTCTGCTTCAATCACTGTCCTCCTGCGCTGAAAGAGTGTAAGCACCCTGCTTGAATCAGCTTCAGAGTGGTCTATGTGCACCTGTACAACTGCACAACAGCCATGCAATAATACACATTGGAACTGGGTAGAGATGAAGGCTTGTTTTCATGTGGCTTGCATGCACATGAGGGCGCAAGCTTACATTTGTACCCACTTATGCTTGCACAGGTGGTCAGCGGCATTGCAGCTGAGCGGAGCTGACATATAGCAGCTGAGGTGAGCTGATATATCCTGTGTCTTGGTATGTACGGACTGTGACAGCTGGACCGTTCTCAATGCTGTACCTTGATTTACAGCCGAGAAAACCATTTCTACGGACTGTGTCAAGCAGTAGTCTGCAGAGATGAGCTCACAGCTGAGCATGCTCAAAGCCACTGTCCCGAATGCATGCTGTAGTGCTGACTACAACTAGACAAAAACAATGACTAAAACGCTCTCAGCTTGACATGTGCTCTCAGCTTCAACATGGTGCACAGCCCAGAAGATCATTTTTGCGGACTGTGTCAAGCGATAGTCTGCAGAGATGAGCTCACAGCTTCACCAAACTAGACATTGATGTCTCCCTTGAATGCTGCAGTGCGGACTGCAACTAGACAAGAACAATGAATAAGACACTGTCAGGTTGACATGTGCTCTCAGCTTCAACATGGTGTACAGCCCAGAAGATCATTTCTGCGGACTGTGTCAAGCAATAGTCTGGAGAGATGAGCTCACAGCTGTACTCAAAGGTAACGTCCCCAATGAATGCTGTAGTGCTGACTACGGCTAGACAAGAACAATGACTAAGACACTATCAGCTTGACATGTGCTCTCAGCTTCACCATGGTGTACAGCCAAGAAGATCATTTCTCCGCACTGTGTCAAACGATAGCCTGCAGAGATGAGCTCACAACTTAACCAAACTAAACATTAATGTCCATAATGACTGCTGTATTGCTGACTATGGCTAGACAACAACAATGACTAACACACTGTCAGCTTCAACATGGTGTACAGCCAAGAAGATCATTTCTGTGGACTGTGTCAAACGATAGCCTGCAGAGATGAGGTCACAACTTAAGCAAAATGACCATTGATGTCCCCAATGAATGCTGTATTGCTGACTATGGCTAGACAAAAACAATGACTAACACACTTTCACCTTCAACATGGTGTACAGCCCAGAAGATCATTTTTGCGGACTGTGTCAAGTCATAGTCTGCAGAGATGAGCTCACAGCTTCACCAAAGTAACATTGATGTCCCCAATGAATGCTGTATTGCTAACTACGGCTAGACAAATACAATCACTGAGACACTGTCAGCTTGACATGTGCTCTCAGCTTCAACATGGTGTACAGCCCATAAGATGATTTCTGCGGACTGTGTCCAGCAACAGTCTGCAGATATGAGCTCACAGCTGTACTCGACGCTGATATTCCCAATGAGGTGACTGCGGCCTGACAAGAATAACGAGTAAGACATTGTGCACAGCCCAGAAGATCATTTCTGCGGACTGTGTCAATCGATAGTCTGCAGAGATGAGCTCACAGCTTCACCAAACTAAACACTGATGTCCCCAACAAATGCTGATTGCTAACTATGGCTAGACAAAAACAATGACTAAGACATGGTGCACAGCCCAGAAGATCATTTCTGCGGACTGTGTCAAGCCATAGTCTGCAGAGATGAGCTCACAGCTTCACCAAATTAAAGATTGATGTCCCCAATGAATGCTGTATTGCTAAGTACATCTAGACAAAAACAATGAATAACATGGTGTACAGCCCATAAGATGATTTCTGCGGACTGTGTCCAGCAACAGTCTGCAGATATGAGCTCACAGCTGTACTCAACGCTGATACTCCCAATGAGGTGACTGCGGCCTGACAAGAATAACGAGTAAGACGTTGTGCACAGCCCAGAAGATCATTTCTGCGGACTGTGTCAAGCGATAGTACGCAGAGATGAGCTCACAGCTTCACCAAACTAAACACTGATGTCCCCAACAAATGCTGATTGCTAACTATGGCTAGACAAAAACAATGACTAAGACATGGTGCACAGCCCAGAAGATCATTTCTGCGGACTGTGTCAAGCCATAGTCTGCAGAGATGAGCTCACAGCTTCACCAAATTAAAGATTGATGTCCCCAATGAATGCTGTATTGCTAAGTACATCTAGACAAAAACAATGAATAACATGGTGTACAGCCCAGAAGATCATTTCTGCAGACTGTGTCAAGCAACAGTCTGCAGATATGAGCTCACAGCTATACTTGACGCTGTTATCCCCAATGAGGTGACTACGATCGGACAAGAACAATGACTAAGACATGGTGCACAGCCCAGAAGATCATTTCTGCGGACTGTGTCAAGCGATAGTACGCAGAGATGAGCTCACAGCTGACCCAAACTAAACATTGATGTCTCCATTGAATGCTGTATTGCTAAGAACGGCTAGACAAAAACAATGACTAAGACATGGTGCACAGTCCAGAAGATCTTTTCTGCGGACTGTGTCAAGCGATAGTCTGCAGAGATGAGCTCACAGCTGTACTCAACGGTAATGTCCCCAATGCATGCTGTAGTGCTGACTACGGCTAGACAAGAACAATGACTGGCACACTGTCAGCTTGACATGTACTCACAGCTTGATGTCGATGTACAGTACAGAAGATCATTTCTGTGGACTGTGTCAAGCAATAGTCTGCAGAGATGAGCTCACAGCTGAACGAATGCTGTAGTGCTGACCACGGCTGGCCAAGAACAATGAATTAGACACTGCCAGCTTGACATGTGCTCTCAGCTTCAACATGGTGTACAGCCCAGGAGATCATTTCTGCGGACTGTGTCAAGCCATAGTCTGCAGAGATGAGCTCACAGCTGAGCATACTCAACAATACTGTCTCCATTGAATGCTGTAGTACTGACTACGGCTACACAAGGACAATGACTGAGACACTGTCAGCTTGACATGTGCTCTCAACTTCAACATGGTGCACAGCCCACAACATCATTTCTGCAGACTGTGTGAAGCCATAGGCTGCAGAGATGAGCTCACAGCTGTACGAATGCTGTAGTGCTGACTACAACTACACAAGGACAATGACTGACACTGTCAGCTTGACATGTGCTCTCAACTTCAACATGGTGTACAGTCCAGAAGATCATTTCTGTGGACTGTGTCAAGCAATAGTCTGCAGAGATGAGCTCACAGCTTCACCAAACTAAACATTGATATCCCCAATGAATGCTGTAGTGTTGACTACGGCTAGACAAGAACAATGACTGAGACAATGTCAGCTTGACGTGTGCTCTCAGCTTCAACATGGTGCACAGCCCAGAAGATCATTTCTTCGGACTATGTCAGAGACGAGCTCACAGCTGAATTAACCTAAATATTGATATCTCCATTGAATGCCGTGGTGCTGACTACAGCTAGACAAGCACAATGACTAAGACACTGTCAGCTTGACATGTGCTCTCAGCTTCAACATGGTGCACAGCCCCAAAGATCATTATTGTGGACTGTGTCAAACGATAGTCTGCAGAGATGAGCTCACAACTTCACCAAACTAAACATTGATGTCTCCATTGAATGATGTAAGGCTGACTACTACAGCTCAACAGAAGCTATGACTGAGAGACTGTCAGTTTGACATGATGTACAGCCCAGAGGCTCACTTGTGCGGACTATGACAAGCAACAGTCTGCAGAAATGAGCCTACACTCTTGAAACTGGAACTTGACGTTTGGTCCCAGCTTAAACTTGGCCTGCAGCCCACAGAATTCTTTTCACAGACTATGTCAATCAATAGTCTGCGGACACAGGCTTGCTACTGTGCCATTATACATGCTGACTAGGTGTGCAGGGTGCAATATAGACATCTGTGAGCACAGCAAGCTATACTTAGAACTATCCCCTACAGGTTGTTTCACAATTGTAGTTCCTGGGTACTGTAGTTGTGCTGTACTTGTCCAGATCCAGGTCCAGACCTGGTTTGCAGTGGGCCAACGCTGTGTCAAACCCAGGTCAGATCTAGATGTGCCCCCACGCTAGGGCTCTGGTTGAGCCCTTCCCGTCATGACGCCTAGCATGCCCCTTTTCAAGGGGCAGCTGATTGCTTCTGTGCATATCAATTTGTGAGCTGAGTACTCACTTCTGACATGCACAAAATGCTTACCAGAACAGGTGAAGCACGTTTGTCTTGACCACTGGGCTTGCCTTGATCTGTTCTGAGGGAACCATTTTGGGGGCTTAAAAAAAGTATTGCAATGTTGTGTTTTGTCTTCATGGCAGTGCAAGCCCCTGAATGAGAGCCTGCACTGCCACCAGAGACACTCATAAGCTAACGAGGTCATCTTGATGTATGACATACATCTCTGTGATTTGCAACATGTGAAATGGGTTTTGTGTGTATGCGACACTTGTCAGATGGTATCTTGACTCTCAATCTATTGCAGGATGTCCAACCTTGTCACGTTGAGGGAGAAAGCACTCAGATGTCAGCCAAGCCTCCAGCTGCATCAAGCAAAAGCTCGTTATGACAAACCAGCCCGCCTAAGAAAATGACCTTGCGCATTATGGATGAAGTGCAAAATTACCATCAGTTCAATGAGCAACAGTGATTGCGCTACTCATGGCACAAGCTGCAACTTTGAGAGGCTTGTTCATGTTGGGTTACCAGTACATGTGCTATCTGAGAGAGGCACAGTCCACTGACTTCTACAACCAATCAATTTGCAAATAAATGCATATAATCCTTGAGCTGGAAGTCAATCAAACGCTCCAGCAGGTTTGTTACAGGTATACTGCGACACCTTATTGCTGCTGTTATACGAGACTGGCAGTGGCATCTGAAAACTGGTCATGTTTCTCAATCATGACAGACATTCAAGACAACCCCATTTGACGGTGTAGCTACTTTTTTGACCTGTGGTCGATCCAGCCTCTACACAAGTTGCTGCTGAGACGCGCACTTTGACAACTACTTTCAGCGCCAGAGCAAACCGATGTATGATGGCTATACAGCGAATGCAAGAGCGTTACTCTTATTAGAACATCATTTATGTAGCATATGCTGTTAGCACAGCTCGACCAGGTGGCCAATGGGCTACCACAGCACTCCATAACTTGGAAGCAGATCTCCTAGATGTTGAAAAAACAAGGTCTGTCGCGGTTTGAAATTTTGTCTTGCTTGACACAGTTGACTATACACGTTTGCTCAGCTGGTCATTCAGTGCTTTTGCTTTGCAATACGTAATACCTTGGCAAGGTTCTTAGTTCATGTTGAGGCCAGTAGGAGGACACATGTGCATGAAGATGTTTGAAGCAACAGCAATGGACAATAACTTGGGATACTTACACGTTGCTTTGTTCCAGAAACAATTAGACATGATGAGGCCCATCAAGGGTGTCAGCAATACAGCAACAACATGGATACATGTCGCAAATTTGGGATCATACAAACTTGTTTGTGATAGCACAAGAGGTCAGCTCTGCAGAAATCACAAGCAGTTCATTTTAATGCTGAGATGTGCAAATGCCAGCACATGTACTTGGGTGTCATGCACGCGACCTGAGATTGCTAACATCATGCTCAAACAACACATCAGTTCGTAAAACATGCTGCATGTCGCAACTTGCCATTCATCGCCTGACGTGACTACACACAAAGCCCCACACTGCGTTCTGAGCTCATGTGCAACATGGTGAAGAGGTACTCAATACACAAGCACTGTTGAAACTTCCCAAACGGCCAATCCATGCCTGTGCTGGCAAGCTTTTCAATATTTTGCACACGATTACTGATTTGGCGTTGATGAAGATGGCAAATGTTATCTGCACTGCTTACAGCAGCCCTCTTGCTGATTTTGTCGTTGACTGCTACTTTGTTGATGTGTTAGGCAGCTGCAGCCCCCTGTACACTTTGCTCACATTGTGCAGAGGCAGACTTCACAGCACTTGCATTGAAGCTTGATCTAGCAACTGATTGTATGCACTAAGTCGTTCGGGTCAGGGGGTTTGTAGGCTCAGCAATTCATGTCAGCTGCTCTATGCGCAAGTTACAACTGCAGTTGCCATTGGGCCATTAGAGAGTTGTCTCCATCGCTTGGAGTGCTGCATTGGCTTTCCATCTCAGACAAGCATACCAGGTACAAAGGCACAAGATCTATTGCTCTTGAGTGTCAGGATGGTCTTACAACCTGACACTGATCTTATAGGAAGAAACCCCTACTGTTGATATGCAAGGCCTTCCGGCAGTGCATTCCTGTTGGCTATGGGTTTCAGCAGAGCTGCAGAGAAAAGGTGTTACAGAAGATACACAACTTGGTGGTCGAAACGCAGAACATGGAGCGCGGTGTAAGTTACAGTGCTGATGAAAGTGGCCATACTGCTATTTTATGGTGCCAAGACAAGTAAGTTGCACGAGTGTCTCCAGATTCATTTGGACTGCTTAGACATGATGAATCCCTGGATCCTAAGCACACTGACCGCAAGTTCAGTTGCAACATGCTTGGCTGTGATTTGTCAGGTCAGCTGTCATATGTCAGCTCAGGCGCAATCTTTGAGCTGTACATCTTTTGTCGACAGGCCAAAGCACCAGTGTCAATGTGCATCTTGACACTTCACAGCCGTCTGCTTTTCAACCGACCTGAAGCACTAACACCATGTGACAGCAGCAAGATATGATAGCAGTGAGAAGCAGTACAAGCAGACCATTGACAGCACAGCTGTTTAAATTGCAGCCGCAGATGCACTTGCTCAGACAGCGCTGGTACTCTGTTGTCTGCTAGCTCCAACTAGCAGACACAGATACAGCTACAAATACTGAGAATGGGATGCATTTTGCCAGACTTGGGATGCTTGTGACTGTGGATGTTGTTGCAGCCAGTGACTTTGTGGTTGCACCACAAAGTACCCCTGGCAGACCTGATTGCATGCTAGACATTGGACTGCTCTTCCAATGCGCATTGCTGTGGCTTGCTCAGCAGTGACAGCCTCTTGAGATTGATGCATTCCCTTCCACATCTGGCACAAGGCTAGTTGGAACCTGCATACCATCTTGCACGTGACAAATTAGCTGAAGCCCTTGCAACATTGGTCTGCTTTGGAGCTGGCTGACTTGGCGAACATCACAGTAAAGCAGCTTCAGGCTTGCAAAGCAGATCATTGCAATATGCATGAAAGACCAAAGGCTGTTACCCGTCTACCGGACCGCTGCATTCTCAAAATGACTTGCCGCTGAGCTGACTGCTAAGCACAATTGAGCTGGCAAGGTGATGATGATGGCTATGAAGTAAGGGGTTCAGCAGCTTGTGCACACCGTTTACAGCTTGCGCTTTGCGGATTGAAGTGGGATCAGGTACCAATCTAGTCAACCACCAAGCTGACAATGGTCAACTGAGTTGACTAATCGTTGCAGCTAAGTTGACAGTTTTGATGCAGATGGTTATGAAACAGGTAGCTTGATGCACATGTTGCAGGGCACATAGAGCACCTGGCCTGTGCCACGTGAGAATGAGTGACCAGCAGTATGGTCATCAGCGCTGACATATTGCAATTTGAGCTGACCGTCTGCTACGACTGAGCTGAAAACAGTAGACTATCCAATTTACGGCAAGACAATCTTGCAGGGGCTAGGGGAGAAAGAAAATCCAAAAAACCCAAATGCGCTACGAAAGTTTGCCACCCATGAATAAGTTGTGAGCATGCATGTTGCATGCGTTGAATAGCCACACTGTTCATGATGAGACTGAAACCACTTCAGAGCAATGAAAAGGAAGGGCAAAGACATCCGCCATCATTGTTCTCTTTCCAAACATCACTGTGTCTCTTAATACCTTCGTCAGTCAATGTGATGGTGCTTCACCACTGAGTATTCATACTCTCTTGCCTGCATGTAATACATTGCTCTTAAATCCTGGCTAGTACACATCACGGGCAAAACTGCTGCACATCAGCTACACATCACCTTGATGCGTGAGGGCAGGTCATACACCCATTGGCGCTTCACCTGTGGTACTGGACCCTTTGAGTCAAGGTACATTCTTTCGAAATCCATCATTCAGATTTGTCTCAAACGGCTGCAAGCCTTAGTGACTTTTCAAGTATCTTGGTTCCCTGCAATCCACCAGCTTTTCGAAGTCAGCTGGCTGTGTGCAGCGGGGCTGACAGTGAGTCCAGCTGCACACATTCAAGATCCCTGCAATCTGTTAGCCCAGCTTTGGCCTGTCAGCTCAGCTGCAAGTTAACCGCTGCACTTCAGACTGCCGACTTGGCGATCTGTCTGCTTTGGCTGCGGCTGGTCAGCTGAGCTGCATTTTTTCAGCTTGGCTGCCAGATTTCAACACTTTTCAGTCTGCCTGCAATTACTTGGCTCGGCTGCATTCAGTCAGCACTGCTGCACAGTGTCACCTCCTTTGCAGCTCTGCCCTCGATCATGTCAGATCAGCCACAGTCTGTCAGCTCAGCTGTATTCTGTCAGCTCAGCTGCAATCTATCTGCTCTAACGTATGCTGTCATGCTCAATTGTGTCATCTGCTGTAACCAGACATCAGCTCAGGTTTGGAATGCAAGGCTCCTTTGCAATTCGTCATCTCAGCTACAGTCTGTCTACTCAGGTCATGATTCTGTCAGCTTGGCAGCAGTATGTCAGCGCAGTCTGTCAGCTCAGCTGCAATACGGCAGCTCAGCTTGCGATGTTTCAACTCAGCTGCACCCTGTTAGCTCAGGTCAAACCCGTCAACTCAGCTGCCGTGTCAGCTGCAACTTTTGCAGAGATTGCAGCTGAGCTGCACCCTGTTGTCTCGGATGACACTTGTCATCTCAGCTGCGACGTGTTGGCTGAGCTGTAGTCTGTCCACTCGGCTGCAGTCTATCAACTCAACCGTATTTTGTCAGCTTGGCTGTGATATGTCAGCTGACAATCTGCCATATGCTAAGCTAGCACTCTGCAGCCAAGCTGACCAAATGCAGCCGAGCTGACATAAGTGAACTTTTCCTGTGCTTCAGCCCACCCTCCAAATCAGAACGACGCCAAACCATCGGCTTGACGATTCGCAAGTTGCTCATTCAGATGCACGGCAAGGCTACTCCAAATCGTCACAACAAAATCGTTTCATCTCCTCTCGAAACCGATTTTATTCTCTCTGATCGGAGGAAAACAATTGGATTGCTCATCTTTGGCTCGACCAACCCTCCCAATCGGTATGTTTTCGGATGCAGCAGTGATTGGTGAGCTGGGATCAGCATCACAATGCATAATCAACTGATGATGTTCTGAGCATACACACTCGTGCTTGCATTGGTGTTATGCACATATGAGCACTGTACTGAGAGCTCGAGCCAATTGCAGAAAAGGATCTATGTAGACCCATCTGTGTCAAGAGTCTGCATTAGTGACAGAGGCACCTGTTGTACTCCTGGCTCTATAGCTAGCTCCTATACACCACATCCCAACGTTACATGTGCAATGAAGCTGGAGCTGTCGGCCCGAATAGCATGCATTCAGGCTGCAGTGAAGCTGCATGTTATTGCGTCAATGAAAAGCATGCCTTGTTGCATTCACAAGATAACAAATCTTACAGGTCTATAAGATGCGTATGAGCCCCTCAGCTTATCTTAAGGCTGCTGATGTTATCAAC